>PVIH01011235.1:0-50869 GCA_004025045.1 Sigmodon hispidus | reverse complement strand
TCCTTATTCTTTAGGAACTGAATTATTTTAACTGAATTAATTTTTAAATTACTGACTATACCTTTACTAATGTAGTGGAGCTATATTTTAGTAGATATATACATATGCCACTTATCCAAAGACAACTTACTTCCATTAGATATTAACCATACCAATTTATCCTCTAGTTATAAAAGATGTTTTTGATGATTGTTTTTGGTTGATTTTTAACACATGTTCTTTCTATATAGCTTTGGGTAACCTAGAATTCACAGAGATTCACCTGCCTCTGCCTCCCAAATGCTGGGATTAAAAGCAAATGCTACCACATCTGGTTTTAGTGATTGTTCTATGGATTTATAGGGCAGCATTTATAGAACCAATAATTACAAGTGATGCAGACACCCAAGGACCAGGTGTTACAGACTCAAATATAAATCCTCACTAGATGGGCAAAGCTGTGCCCAGTTGATCAAAAATTACTGGTGGATGATGTCAGATGCAGCAAAGAGAAAGAAACATTCAGAAAAGCCGCCAAGAAAATGCCCCTTTCACCATAGTATTGCTGTTTCTTATACTGAGAGGAGCTGTACTCATTGGGCTTTTCAGAAGGACCTTCCTGAGTGGGGTGGGGGATGGTTTTTGGTGATTCAACCAATCCCTTATCTAATTCATGGTTTTCTTCATGATGCTTTCGACTTCTTTCCTTCATCTTCCCCGGGCTAGGAACTCTCAGCTTCTCCCGTGATGTGGGATCTATTTCAGAAGCTTTGTTCCTGGGAGTAAGGAGTTGACTAGAGTGAGAGCTTGTGTCACTTCTATATTTAGATTCATGCTTAGCACCTGGAAGTATTTTTTCTCCATCACCCATATAAATAGAAACCAAGGCTGGAACTTCGTTCCTATGTATACCAGCAATCCTGCAAGTTGTCCTCTTGTAGCACAGAGGATGCTCTATGACAGGGACCCAGTGGGTATCTGCTTCTATCTGGTAAGAGTTAGTGCAGGGCAGTGTGCTGTGCCTTGACTCAAGTTGGCCCTGTGAGTACATATGTCCTGGTACATACATCTACTGAACTAGCCTGTTGTAAGATGTAATAATGCCCGTGTTTTGTACCTTAAAAGGTCACTTTGGAGTTTCTTCCTCTGATACTGTTTTTTTGTTTGTTGCTTTATTTTTGTTTTGTTGTTTTTGTTTTTCAAGACAGGGTTTCTCTGTTGAAGTTTTGGAGTGTGTTCTGGAACTTACTCTGTAGATCAGGCTTGCCTCGAACTCACAGAGATCTGCCTGCCTCTGCCTCCCAAGTGCTGGGATTAAAAGTGTGTACCACCACTGACTGGCTGTAGTTTTACTTTGTTTGAGACAGGGTCTTACTATGTAGCCCTGGCTGGCTTGGAAATAGATCACTATATATAGATCATGATGGCCTCCAACTCACAGAGGTCTACTTGCTTCTGCCTCTCAAGTTATGGATTAAAGGCATGTCTGGCTGACACTATTTTCTTGAACAGAATTTGATACTATGTCCATGAAGCTATATAACTCTATAATAAAGGGAACTATGTATGTCTTGCTCCTTAGCACTCCCTCTGATACAAGGTAGATTTCTAACTATTTATTGAATGACGAAGTATACAGCCATTCTAAGAAATTTAGTGTAATGATACAGAAACATAGGCAGTCTCACAATGACTTGGTCTGGAGATTGCATCATTGCCTTTATGTAATTAGTAATAGAATCTATGAACACATGAAAGCAACCTAAGATCTTTGCTGTTAATTTTAGCAAAAAGTATTCCTTCTTCATTTGGGGATGGAATTTTGATTTATTTAAACCTATGTTGTGCTGGGGATGTACATCAGTGGTGCACTAAGCATTGGTGAAACCTTGGATTTGATGCCTAGAATCAAACAAATAAAAATAGCTTGTTTAAATAAATCAACTTTTTTTTGGGGGGGTGGTGGTGCTTAAGAACATAGACTAAACTTGGGCCTGGTAATTCACTTCTGTAATCTTAGCACTCAAGAGGCTGCAGAAGGGTTACCATAAGTTGAAAGCCAGCCAGAGCTGTAGGTTTAGATGCTGTCTCGAAAACAACAAAACCAATCAAAATGCAGAGTTATAGAGTCCAATAACAATTGATAAATTTACAACAGAGTTACTACACTGAAGGCTTCAGGATTATTATGGAAAAGGAAGTGGAAAGATTGTAAGATCCAGAGAAACAGAAAGTTTTCTATAAGATTGTATCTTAGAAATATGAGAAGCTACACCCATGAAGTCTCACTAACATGGCTGCCGAAACATGACCTGATCAATGATGAAAACAATAGGCATGCTCACATAGAAGGGAAATATTCATGAGGCTTCTACCTAGACAAAAAAAAAAAAAACAAAAAAAAAAACAAAAAAACAAAAACAAACAAAAACTATAGGCTCTTCCCCAAGGAAGAGTACACCAGTTCATTGTCCAGTACCAAGTAGTCAGTCTTGAAAACACATATACAAATAATAGAGGCAGAGCAGGTTGTATTTATGTATATAAGAGAGAGGGAGAGAGTTTAAATAACACGCACATGACAACATAGAGGTCATGAATGTGAAGAGACAGGGTGGGCTGGTGATTATATGGAAGGTCTGAAAGGATGTAAGGGAAAGGGGAGGGAATGATATATTTATAATCTCAATATTTAAATAAAAGAAAGAAAACTGAAAGTCTACCAAGTACATCTAAATTCAAGTTCAAATAATGATCTAGTCAGGCTGTTTAGCTTTTTGAAGCTTCAGTTCCTAGCACCCATTTCCAGAGAGGCTCAGAACTGCCCGTAATTCTAATTTTAGGGCATCTAACACCAGCTTCTGGTATTTATGAGTATGCCTGTGCACATGCGCCACCCCCACCCCCAAAATAAAAAAAAAACCTTAAAAAATATATCCAAATTTAGAGCTAGATAGAATAGCATAGTCATGTAATTCTAACAATTGGTGTGGAGCCAGGAAGATCATGATTTCAAGGTTAGCCAGGAATACATAGCAAGACCCTGTTTTTTTTTTTAATGAATAAAGTCATATTTTTTATCCGTGTATATCCTTGTTCAAGATCCCTTCCCCCTCCCACCCCTTCCAGTCACTCTCTCTTCTCCACATCTCTTTATCTCCTCTCGAGTAAGGGCAGGAGGTCCCAAGGTCCCAATGTATTCAGCATCCACTCCTGGCAGATCTGCTTTCCTCACCCCAACATCAAGACTGAGTCAGGTGTTCCTCTGGAGGGAATGGGCTCCAAGGTGCCGGTCTAAGGTGTTTCAGATCCCAAGCTGTTCAGTGTTTGTGGTTTGCAGCTTGGGCATACTTTGCTTTTTGCTTTTTTGTTTAGAGTCCACTAATGAGTGAGTACATCCCCTGCTTATCTTTCTGGGTTTGTAATACCTCGCTCAGGAGGATATTCTCCAAATCCATCCATTTGTATGCAAATTTTAGGATATCAGTTTTTCTTACTGCTGAGTAGTACTCCATTGTGTAGATGTACCACAGTTTGTTAATCCATTCTTCAGTTGAAGGACATCTAGGTTGTTTTCAGGTTCTTGCTATTACAAATAATGATACTATGAACATAGTTGAGCTAATGCCTTTGGAGTGTGACTGTGCCTCTTTAGGGTATATGCCCAGTAGTGGTATTGCTGGATCCTTGGGGAGATAAATTCCCAGTTTTCTGAGAAACCGCCATACTGCATTCCAGAGTGACTGAACAAGCTTACACTCTCACCAACAATGGAGGTAGTGTTCCCCTTGCTCTGCAACCTCTCCAACATAGGCTGTCATCTGTGTCTTTTATCTTAGCCACTCTGACAGGTATAAGGTAGTATCTCAGTTGTTTTGATTTGCATTTCTCTGATGGCTAAAGATGTTGAGCACTTTTTCATGTGACTTTCAGCCATTCATAATTCTTCTGCTGCGAATTCCCTTTTTAGATCTGAACCCCATTTTTTTTATTGGGGTATTCAAGGTTTTGGGCTCTAGTTTCTTGAGTTCTCTATATATTTTAGAGATCAGTCCTCTGTTACTTGTAGGGTTGGTGAAAATCTTTTCCCATTCTGTAGGCTATCATTTTGTCCTATTGACAGTGTTCTTGGCTTTACAGAAGCTTCTCAGTTTCAGGAGGTCCCACTTACTGATTGTTAGTCTTAGTGTCTTTGCCACTGGTGTTATATTTAGGAAGTGGTTGCCTGTGCTAGTGCATTGAAGGGTGTTTCCCACTTTCTTTTCTATCAAGGTCAGTGTAGCAAGATTTATGTTGAGGTCTTTGATCCACTTGGATTTGAGTTTTGTGCAGGGTGACAGGCTTGGATCTATTTGCATTTTTCTACACATTACCATCTAGCTACGCCAACACCATTTGTTAAAGATACTATCTTTTTTCCACTGAGTATTTTCAACAAACCAAATAAGTGCTGGTGAGAGAGCTCAGAAGTAAAGGCAGTTGCTGCATAAGCGTGGCAACTTGTCCAATCCTGAGACCCGAGTAAAGGTGAAAGAGACCACCAGCTCCACAGAGTTGTCCCCTGGCTTCCATGTGTGTGCTGTGGCACACAAGCCTATGTATATCATGCACTCACACATAAATTATTTTAAACAAATGAAAATACAAACTGACACAGTGCCATGTACCAGCTACCTGAGAAGCTAAGGTGGAAGATCACTTGAGCCCATGAGTTCAAAATCAGCTTGGCAATACAGCAAGCCACCAGTCTCAGAAAGGAACAAAACAAAACAAAAATACCTTGTTTTGAGTATCCAAGTATTAAATTTTGTTGAAACCTGACTTCCCAACTCAACTTGAGCAGTCTTTTGTAGGAAATGGTGAAATCATTGAAGGAACATAATGGAAAAACTCAAGTTTCAGGTTGTCAAGATGACTCACCGAGTAAAGGCATTTTCTGTCACTTGTCATGATCCGAGTTCCACCCTTGGATCCCTGAGATCCACATGGTAAAAGGGAAGAGAGCCTACTTCCACATCCATGCCATGCCTGTGTGCATATGTGTGTGCCTGTGTGTGTGCGTGCATGCGCACATACATACTGGCATGCATAGCTGCCAAGAGAGACAGACACAGGAAATAAATGAATGTAATAACTTATTTAAAAAAAACACTGGGCTTACTTTTATTTACAAGACCTCTCACTTCTGTGACTCCACAAGGTATGCAGTTTTTTACCTCACCAACAAGCAGGTAATCAGTTCTGCAATAGATACCAGCAAGGCATCCCCTAATTCAGTTATGACACTATACCTGGTGATAGCCTCAGATCCCAGATGCTGAGGGCTGAATTCTTGAGTTTGCTCTACTCCATGTCAGATGTCAGTCATAAGCTTCAGTCTGTGGTTATTACTGATTGACTCAAAATCCTATAATCTCCTTCTTGGGGTCTATTCACTTCTTGAATGACTCTGGAAACATTTGATGTTAGTTGGTTTATTATACAAAACATTACAAAAAGTACAGACAAATAGATAGGATAGGGTATGGAGGGAGAGACAGAGCTTGCATGATGTCTCTAAATGTGCTGCCCTCTATAAATGTCATGTATTTTGCTAAATTGAAACTCTTCAACCCATGTCCTTTGGATTGCTACAGAGACTTGGTTGCATAAGCATGATGGACGTATGTGTGTCTGTGTCCAAATGTTATTGATACAAAGAGTGCATGTTCTGGTCAGATGCTGACAGAGTGGGTGGTGAAAGTCAGCAAAAACTGTGTGTCAGATTTGATCCTTGCAGGTGTGATTCAGACCCTTTCTGAAATGGAAGTATTAACAACTACTCAAAGACAAAATAGAGAACTCATGATCAGCAAAGCCAGGAAAAACAGATTTTTGTAACCTACCTTGGAGAAGAAAAATTCTAGTTTTTATGAGTTGTAGGAAATTATAAGCCAGAACCTGGATTTTTTTAAAAAGTGTATGTTTTGTCTTATGTCTCTTGGAAAACCATTTTATTAAAGTGTAAGATCCCTTAAGTAAGACTGTGTAATAACTCCTAATATTTATTTATTTATATATTTGTGTATTTATTTTGGCTTTAGGAAAGATATGTGGCAAGCTTGATGCCTTTGCAGAAAAGTATTTCTCCATGGAAGGTATGTGATAGTTAAATGATTTCCTCTTTGAGGTGTCTAGCTATAATTACCTTCTTTGAATAGAGCAGTTCCTTATCTCTAAATATAGTAAACCTTGTTTTCTAGAGTCCACCGCAGTTAAGACAGTTCCTTCCAGAAGAATTTATGAAAACACTTGAGAAAACCGGGCCTCAGCTCACATCTGGAATAAAGGGCGATTGGATTGGACTTTACCGGTTAATTTCTTTACTTATTTTCCTCCCATCTGTGGATCTTTACTTAAAAGAAAAAAAAAACTAGTTGTAAAGCCTAGATTATTCATATTACATGTATTTCTGTATAAGAAAGGAATGAGAAGGCTGATGTGGTGTAATACAAACACTTGGGAGGTAGAGTCAAAGGATCCAGAGTTAAATGTCATCCTCAGCTTCATAGCAAGTTTGAGGCCAGCCTGGGTTACTTGAAAGCCTCGGTGGGTTGGTTGGTTGGTTGGTTATTTTATTTGCTTGTTTGTTGTCCTGTTTTTAAATGAGGGTATTGAAAGATGAAATAAATATTAACCAAATTTCACTTTTTTAAAAATTTATTTTTGTAGGCAATTTCTAAAGTCTCCAAATTTTGATGGATGGTTCAAAACCCGGCGGAAAGAAATGACCCAAAAATTGGAGGCACTTCATCTAGAAGCTCTCTGTGAAGAGGTTAGAAAACAGTGTGTTAGTATGATGCAAGTATTAAGAATACAAAAAATATTTTTAGAGGTTGAAAATAATACTTAGAATCCACTTTATTATATTCATTTATTTAGTGTGTGTGTGGGTGTGTGTTTGGAGGTCAGAGGACAGCTTTCTCTCAGTTCTCTCCTACCATGAGGATCCCTTGTCTAATCTAGGGTGTCTAGCTTGGCAGTAATGCCTTTATCCACCAAGCCCCACTTTATTATAAATAGTACTCCTAGCTAACCAGCTCATTTCTTGTTCTGTGAGTCAGGACTCTCTTAATTGTCACAGAAATTGACTGAAGTACGGGTGCTGTGATCTGCATTATGCTGTAACTGTGGTTTAGGATTCAGTGAGATTGCCTCAGTTTGTACCACCGCAAGTTGTGAAGCCAGTAGTCTGCCTTTTGGTCTATGTGAACTAATTGTGCACATCTTTTCCCAGTTCTGGTTCAGACCTCAGTTAGTAGCATGAAGTCACCTGCAGTAGGAATGTTATACCACAGACACTGGCAAACTGTATAAAGCAGAGCTCATCTGGGATCAGTCTAACTTCAGCTGTTTCCAGTGTCACTTAATAACCATCTCCAGTTAGTGGTGACATCTTGGTTCATGTGCTTGGGCAGTATTTTATACTTGTAACTTACCACCAGCCTACTTCAAAGTAAACTTGTTGAGATAATATCTTACTTACTTGTGTATTTTGCTTTAATGTTGAGGTGTGCTGGTCACAGTGATATCTTTTTAAATCATAAACTCCTAGTGACTGTGGCTTTTAGAAAAAGACCATAATGAAATCAGGCATAAGCAACCTCTATGAAAACCTTATTTTAATATTCAAAATTTATATAGAGTAATATATTCATGTTTAGTTATATTGACTTGTTAGCTAAAAATTCCTTATAAATTACTCTTACAATAAACAAAGATTAGTATTGCATTGAGTTGCTGTTTTGTTTTTCCCTCTAGTTTTTTTACATTTTGTTTACTGTTGTTTTGGCTGATGTTAACAAGTTTTAGATTTTCATGAAAATTCCCCTGCAGTGTATGCTGTGTTGGAACTGTATGCCCTGTCTTCCTTCCCATCTTGTCCTTCCTTTCCCCTAGGCTCACTGGTGAAATAGAGAGGGTCAAGTATTTTTGGAGCATGTACCAATTTTGGATTTTCTTACTGTCTCTAGGACCTCCTTCTCTGGATCCAGAAACATACAGAAGTAGAAACAGTAGACCTTGTGTTGAAGCTGAAAAATAAGTTGGTATGTAACTAAAGAGATGAAGGTATAATATAAAACTGTGCCTTATTAGGAAAATATTTTTCTCAGCTGAATCTTATATACCACAGAAGTAACTTTGTAGAAAAGATTTTAGATTGGACAACTGATGGAAGATCTTGCTAAAGCTATTAGATCACTCAAACAGATCACAGTGATTCCAAATTATCCTAGAGCTATTTAAATAATTTGAAAAATTACTTTGGGTGTGTGTTTGGCCTGTGCTTGTTATGTAAGTGCACCATATGCTTGCAGTGCCTGTGGAGGCCAGAAGAGGGCACTTCATCCATTGGCCTAGTGAAGCTATTGTGTGCTGGAAAACCAACCCAGGTCCACTCAGCCAGTGCGTTAACTGCTGAGTTCTTGTCTCCAGCCCCTCTAAAGATACTTATAATGGAGTCTTTTGAATGCTAGAAAATCATTACCTCACTTAGATTTTCTGCCACATAATCTTTTCAGGCATCATTGCCGAATTTATAGAGTAACCTTTTATTGAGGTCCTTTGACATCCCCTTCCCTACTTAGTGAAATGTTCTCTACAGTTTTATTTTCCGTAAACTCTAGAATAAAACTAGGATATCAAGATATTAGACTTTGAAAAAGTGTTTATATAGTAAGTACAATGCATTAATACAGATTTACTTTTTGTAGTTGCAGGCTGACCGAGAGAATTTACCTGTGAAACCTGACACTGTGGCCAAGTTACGGACACATATAGATGCAATTATCTTAGCATTGCCAGAGGACCTGCAAGGCATACTGCTCAAGACTGGCATGACATGATACAAGGTGTCCAGCCAAACAGACTGTGCACCATGAAGCAAACTGACATTTCATCCAGACGCACAAAGAAGCTGTCTGAGTGGCAGTAACATGGAAAACAGCAGCAATTGCTAGATACAGGTGGAAAGACTGAGCTGTATAAAAACATTTTTAGTGCATTCTGTGGTGTTTCCACAATACTGAAATACCGAAAGACATTTCCATATTTTTAATCATGTTCTGAAGTGCTCTTATGAGAGACCTGTGGGGCCATCAGTATAAGTGACTCCAAACTGCAGTGCCGGCATTGCAGATATTTTTTTAAATTGGTGCTGCTTTGCCCAATCATGTTGAAACTCAGGGGAATATAAAAATAACGTTCACACTGGCTGTCTTCTTAAGAAGGAAAAACTGAATTTTCTAACTATAGGTAGATCTAACTGAGGCTTATGTAGTGCCTTCCATTGTCCTACATGTTTCACAGGGTCCAGCTGCTAATTATAAAGCTTTTCCTTTTTCAAGATTATTATACTTTATAAGGCATTATGTCAAGTAAGATTTGCTCAAAAGTGTGTCTTGTTGCCCCTCATGTTTATTGACAGGTGTTTTAAATGATGTAGGTTTTCATTTCACTGTTTTCTTTACCATTTTCAAGCTTCTCCAGAGGAAGGAGGCATATGGAGTTCTAGTTATGGACGAACTGATCTTCCTCTTCCCTTTTACTAATTAGGCCAGTATAAATTCATTAGCTTGAATGTCTTTTGAAGACATTCTCACTATGAACATCATAGTCAGCTGGTTTTTTAAAAATATTTTTATGTCAAAAGTATTCATAAGCCATTCATGTAATAATTATTTAAGGATTTTGAGTTTAATTTTCAATATTATTTGTTGGGCGATACTATTTCCCCTACATTAATGATTTTCAGAATACTTTTCCTGCTGTTGTTTGATATGGGAACTTTTGTCTAAATCGATTATAGTTTTGTTTGTTTGTTTTGTTTTGTTTATACTACCTTGCCAAAAATAGAATAGTATTATTTGGTGTGTTAAGATTGTTTGGTTTGTGTTTAATGGGAGTGTCTGCAGAAGCCACTGTTCAAATAGGCACACAGAAAGTAGCACATATGTAAATAGCTGTGTCTTAAGTACCCTCCAAGCAGCCAAAATTAGGTGTGTTTGTCAAAGAATGGCTTCAGAAGCTATCTCTTGTTCTCTCTTGATGTTAAAGGGCATTCCTGATCTAAGAACGACCCCCCCCCCCATGCTTGTGACTGTGGTCTCATATCTAAGTGTGCCATTTGGTCATGGATACAGTCTCTTGAAGCATACCACTGTTGTAGAAAGAATATGGCATTTGGATGAAATCACTTGTATGAATTGTATGGGTAATTTTGTGAAACAATACTGACCTTTCAGAAAAAGGGCAACTACTTTTATATGCTAAAGTACTTCATAACTTTCTAGTAAACTTTATTTAGGTAGAAATCATCTTATTATTTTTTAAAACAATGTATTTTAATAATTTCACAATTTATATACAGTTTGTGACATGAATATGAAAGTCATTAGTGTTATATCAAGTATCTTTTGAAATATACTTCTATGGGATATATCATTTGAAATTTATTTTGCATACCTAAAGAATAACAGGAAATGCCAATTAGCATGATAATGCTGTCTTTACATTTACCACATATAACAGAAACTTAACACATGTTGAAAACCAAATCATACTCACATTATCTCTTAACTTCAAATTATGTACCTACAAGAATAGTGTAAGGTTGCATTGAAAACCCAAGAAAGACTGGAATGGTAACTTAATTTTTTATATGATTTTCAGAATTGTTTTTTAAAAGAGTTTAGTATTCAAACCTTGCCATTTGATGTGTTATCTCCACCAGCAGATCAGTGCTTTTAGGGTGTTATGTAATGATTAGTGCCTTTACAATGGAAAAGAGGTTTTGTGGAGGCATTTATGGTCATTACCAAAAGCTGAATTAAAGCCTTGGATTTTAAAGCATGTGGATAGCTTGTGTTGTGTCTCTTCTCTTCTGACCATGTTTTGTTTGGGAGATAGGCTTCTTGTGTCCCAGGCTGGCTTCAGACTCTGTGTAGACAAGAATGACTTTGAGTTTCTAATCTTTCTACCTCCACCTCCTCAGTTTGGGGATCACAGGCCTGATCTACATGCCTGGTTTATGCTGTGCTGAGGTGTGAATGCATTTGGTTTCATGCATTCTAGGCAAGCTGTCTGCCAACCGAGCTGCATCCCAGCCCTAACTTGTACTTCTTACATTTGGGATATTTGGGAAAAAATATGCGTAATAAAACTTGCACAGTATAAAAGTTTTAATTTCCAGATTTTTTGTAAATGAAATTAAAAGCAAAACCCTTTTTATACATTTTACTAGGAATGGGGCAAAATTAAAATGTTAGTATTTTAATCCTAAGAGAGTAATAGATTTAACATCCTAACATTACAGATTATGAAATATCTGGTATGTAATTTAATCAAGCATAGTGACACATGCCAATAGTTCCTGCTACTTGGAATGCTGAGACAGGAGAATTGCTTGATCCTGTCTGGGTGTAAACAAAACCAACAAAAAACTTCTTTAGTTTCTAGGTATCTAGGTAGTGTTAGATTATTTAAGATTATTTTGTTTTACCTTTAATTAAAAAAATACCCTTAGAGCCTGGGAAGATATCTTACTTGATAAAGTGCTTGCTCACAAGTGTGAGGACACATTTAAAAAGCCAGATGCAGTGACATATGCCTTTAATCCCAACACTGGGAGATAGAGACAGGCAGGTCCTTGTGTCCCACTCACCAGCCACTGGAACCCACTTTGTGAGTGCCAGGCCAATGAAAGACTCTCTTTTAAAAAAAACAAAGTAGATAATAAAAATAAAAATTAAAATTAAAAAGTAGATGATTCCTGGGGAATAGCACTCAGGTTCATCTGCAGTTTACATGTGCATATACTGCTGTGCACCCATACATAAGGCTGAGGCATCTGATGCTTGCCTTTAATCCCAGCATTTGGGAGGGAGAGGGAGGAAGATTCCTGTGAGTTCAAGCCTAGCATGTCTACATAGTGAGTTTGAGGATTTCCAGGGCTTTGTAGAGAAACCCTGTCTCGGAAACAAACAAACCCCAAACCCAATACCCATACATGAATATAAACATCTTTAAATTTCAGTTTGCTTTCATTTCTTATTCTTTTTAAAAGTAGCAACTATGATAATAAATGTGGTGGAGAGTTTGCTAATTATATGCTAGGTCTGAGGTTTGATCTCCAGCATCACCAAAAAGAAAGAAAAATGAATCTTAAGAGTAACTGTGGACAAGCAAGACAGTTCAGTGAGTAAGGGCCCTTGTAGCCAAGCCTGATAACCTGAACTTGACCCCTAAGCCCAACATGGTGAAAGGAGAGAACCAATTTCCACAAGTTGTCCTTGAACCTCTACATGTGTCATAACATGTACATGCGTGTGCACATACAAATGTGTTTTAAAATTTTCCTAAGATTACCATTACATTCTTTGGCTTTCATCATTTTTTTTTTTTTTTCCTAGTAAAATCCAAGTGGAGCATGCCTGTGATTGTAGCATTTGAGAGGTGGAATCTTGGGATCAAGAGTTCAGGGTCATCTTTGTATCTAGTGCAAGGATAACAGTCTTGGGATAAAGGGTATGACTGCATCTATATAAAATTGTAGAAAACGTAAAGTATAGTGATAAAAGACATCAATAGTTGATTGGAGGAGTCAAGAAGGTGTGCACAGAGACAAAGGAGACATCAAGGATGATGGGTATGCTGTCTCAACTGTGGTGATAGTTTTGTGGGAAAATAGTCAAATAATGAAACTTAACAAACTGCACACTTTATATTCAATTTCTTGCATGTCTATAAATTTTGTTCTTTTAAAAACAAAGTACATTGGATTCTATAGCTAGAGTCCCTCTATAAAAACTTCATTAAATAAAATAAATCATTTCAACACTTTCCTTCCAAAGCACAATTCATTGATCTAGGAACACAACTGATCTAGTTTTTCAAAAGTAACTGAGCCACTATAGAAGCAGTTCACACTACAAAGGATTCTTCCGGCTGAGTGAAAACACAGATCTATGAGGTTCTAATATGATGTTAGCCTAATGACTAATCAGAAATACTATTTTGATGACCAAGAAAATGAGGAGGCAGAAAGCAGACAAGCCTGCCAGTGAAACTAAAAAACAAACAAAAAACATTATTCTGAGCTAGTTGTGGAGAAAGGCATGGTATTCCAGTACCAGCAGAGAAAGGCTGGGTCTGAGGAATCCAGAAGACACACTAGAGGAAAATGTACAGTGGGCCTCTATATGAGAAAAGCTATGGAAAAAGCCTATTTCATTAACCCTCAAGTTTGCTTTGAAACAGGTATGAAACTCTTACTAGCAATTATAACTTTTTTTTTGTTTGTTTATTTTTCGGAGGGTGGGTAGGAGGGAGGGTCAAGGCCTCACTAGGCCAGGCTGGTCTTGATCTCAGGGTTCCCCATCAACCTCCCAAGTGCTAAGATTACAGATGTGCAAAACCATGCCTGGCTTATAATTCTGTATCTTGAGTTAAATTGCTTTACCTACTTAAAACTGGCAATTAAAACTAGAAAAACTTCTATAAGCTTTGTTTTATTTAAAAATGTTAATTTCTACTTACATAAAATATAGTGTTATATCATAGTGGGGCCAAATTGGATGTATAAGTATTGTGTCTTAAATAGATGTTAAGGAATGTGCTAACTTGGTTGCTATTAAAAAGCTAATCTAGGGGCTGGAGAATTTGCTCAGTGCTTAAGACCACTGGCTGAGTTCAATTACCAGCAAACCACATGGTGGCTCACAACTATCTATAGTGGGATCTGATGCTGTCTTTAGCATAAAGTCATACATGCAGATAGAGTACTCACATACATAAAATAAATAAATTTTTAAAAGCTAATTTATTACATTAAAATATTTATCTAGAGGGTATGACATAATCCTAGCAGTTGGAAGGCTGTGGCAAGATGATCTTGAGTTTGAGGTCAGCCTGGACTACATAGTGAAACCTGGTCTAAAACAAAGAAATGATCTGTAATTACAGAGGCTATTTGCTTTTTTTGACTACTTGTTTTTGGAGAACTATCAGAGTTTCTTTGAGTTATGAGGAACAAAGTAAAATTCAGATGTGTAGGAACAAGTGGATTAAGTTATGAGCAAGGGAAAACAAAAATTGTTTCTCATCGTGTGTGTGTGTGTGTGTGTGTGTGTGTGTGTGTGTGTGTGTGTGCAAGCACGCCATGTGTGTAGGTCTATTTGCATAAACGCATGAACAGAAAGGCAGAGGAAGGCTTTCAATGTCTTTATCACTCCCCACTTTATTTTTTGAGACAGGATCTCTCACTGATCCTGAAGTCAGTTTCAGCTATACTGCTGAAACTTGTGTTACCCAGCTCTGGGGTACAGGCGTGCAAGGCCATGCACAGCTGTTTACAGGCAGCATTTTTTACTCTCTGATTTGTCTCTGTAGCCCCTCAAAACAAAGTTTCTGGTTAGGGTTTGTTTTTGTTTCAAATTTTAAATGATTGTGTGTGTATGGGTGTTTGAGTATGTGTGTGTGAGGGGGAGGGGGATGCGTGAGCATGTGTGGAAATCAGAGGACAACTCTGAAATTGTTTCTAACTTTGTGTAGGTTCAGGAAGGTTCAGTGAGGTGAAATCAAGCTCAGGTCCCTAGGCTTGCACAGCAAATGTCTCTCTGCTGGGCCTTCTTACCACCATGGTAAATACATTTTGGTTTGGTTTATTTGTCTGTCTTGACAAGGTCCCATTGTGTTGGCTGGGAGTGCCCTGGATAGACCAGGCTGGTCTCAGACTCAACAAAGATCTGCTTTTCTCTGCCCTGTGAGTGCTGGGATTAAAGGTATGTGCAAACAACTATGCCTGGCCCCAAAGACACATGGTTGTCAGCTTTCAGACACATGTTTTATAAATTGTTCTGCCTTTCTCTTGAGTTTGTAACTCACTTCCCCATTTTATTAACATACTTATTAAAATTGTCTTTATTTTTTTTTTCAGACTAGCCTCAAACTCACTAAGCAACCAAAGATTACTGAATTTCTGATCTTTCTGTTTCAACCTCTCAAGTGCTGGGTTCCAAAGGTAACCAACTGACAGAATTGACATCTCAGCACTGGAGTTTTAAAGCACAAGAAGAGTATGTTTTCTTCTCATTTATTTACATTATCTTTAATTTTGCTCAGAACTATTTTGTAGTTTGCAGGATGCAATTTTTCCATTTCTGTCAGGTTGGTCATTAATCCTGTCATATTTTTTGAAATTGCAAATTCTATTCTTAAAATTTTAGTTTCAACTTGGAATTCTTCACCTAAAAATTCAGTTAAAATAGTAGTATATAGAAGAACAGCTGATTTTGATATACTGATCTTATTATCTGTAAACTTTATTATAAAGTTTTAATATTGCTTTAGACTTTTTACATAAATATTATGCCACATATAATAATAAGCACTTTTTTATTTCTCAAGTCTGAATGACTTTTTATTAATTTTTCTTGTCCAACTGTATTGACTAGTATTTGAAGTACAATACGGAATGTTATTGGTAAGAGTAGACAACTATTTTATTCCTGATCTTAAAGGAAAATATGCACTCTCTAATCAAGCATAATATTAAATTTATTTTTTTTGTGTGTGTGTGTACCTGCTCATTCACACATGTGAGTGGATGCTACATCTGCCACAGTAGCTGGCTAGTGAGTTTCTAGGTTTCTTCTGTATCTGTCTCTCCTCTCTCCTTAGGAGCATATGTACACCTTTTATTTGGGTTCTGAGGATTGACGCTCAGATGCCATTGGTTGTGTGACAAGCACTTTACCTTCTGAGCCATGTCTCCAGTACCTGCTTCCTGTCTTTTAGGGGTCATGCTGCATCTTTTTTTTTTTTTTTAAGTTTTTTTTTTTTTAAGATTCATTTTTTTTTTAAAAAAAGATTTATTTATTTATTATGTATACAGTGTACAGAAGAGGGCAACAGATGTCATTATAGATGCTTATGAGCCACCATGTGGTTGCTGGGAATTGAACTCAGGACCTCTGGAAGAATAGTCAGTGCTCTTAACCTCTGAGCCATCTCTCCAGCCCTCCAGCATCTTAAAACCACTATTTTACATGTTGCTGGTTTGTTCTAGATGGTAAATCTGCTCCATGTTCCTTGATCTTTGCTAGTTGAAAGACCTAGCAATCTAGTTTTAATGGGCTTCTTGGTTTGAGAAGTTTTAAAATTGGAAAACATATACATATGAATTTAATCGTAGACGATTTAAAAAAAAAATACAGGATCCTCTACATAGCCTGGTCTGGAACTTACCACCCTAGGGTAACTTCAAACATGTGATCCTACTTACTGCCTCAGCCTCCTGAGTGCCAGGATTACATATCTGCACTACCACATCCTGTTAATATGAGGTAATTGTTTCATTATGACAATCAACCAGCAGGATTAGTGACTCATTAAATCTGAGGGTTGGGGAACATTTGTTAGGTAGCTTGTTTCTAATTTTCTGAAGCACAGGGGATATTTTCAGTAAGTAGGAGCATATAAAACATTTGTGTTGGGAAGGCAGAGTCACTCACACCTATAATCCCAGCATGGCTGAGGCAAGATTACTATGAATTTGAGGGCAGCCTGGGTTACATATAGTGAGGTGGAGGCCAGTTTGGATTGCAGTGTTATCTTGTCTCAAACAAACAAAAAGTGAAAATAAAAACAAAGGAAAATATTCATCCCATGCAAAGATCATAGATTTGTGTGAAGGAAAGCTCTGAGATATAACTTTCTACCATCAATGTTGCTATGGTGCATATTAAGTGAATTTAGACATTAGCTTTGAGCAACCTAATGTGCAAGGCATAACGTTTGATTCCCCACCCCCAGCACACACATTTCTTATTTCTTCTTGCCTTCAGTTCTTTACCTGGAACCTTTATAAAGGTGGATACAATACTAGAAATAATGACCTCAGATGGTAAACTCTGAGAGATTACTTTAAATCATGCAGAAAACTGTAGAAGTCAGAATGTGACTGCTGTAAATTCTGAAGGGAGATGGCGTAGTAGTTGCACTCAGTTTTTAAAAGTTTTCTGATCTAAGAATATGGCTTATTTAGTGGAATCCTAGCCTAGCTAGCATGCAGTAAGCCCAGCATAAAGTGGACATGGTATCAAACACCTGGAGGTAAAAAGATCAGACGTTCAAGATCATCTTCAGCTAGATAGTAAGATTAAGGCCAGCCTGGGCTACATAAAAACTCTGTGTGGGGGGGAGAGAATTATTTAATATCCTATAAGAAATGTTAAAATAATTCAAAGCATATAATAACATTTCTTTCTAAAGCAATAAGGTAAGAGTAAGTACTTCCCCTTAGTTGGGAAAGTAGGTAAATTCAGACTTAGTAAAGTCAACAGACTGTATTATTCTCTTCCAAGTCAACAATATTTACCAAAACTATTAAAGAACAAACACAACCTGGACCCCAGAAAAACTTAGACCCATATATACAAGACCCTTTCCCAAAATCATGTGGAATAAATAAAACATCTTGCTAAAAAACAGTAAAAGGCTGGAGAGATGGCTCAGCAGTTAAGAGCACCAGCTGCTGTTTGAGAGGGCTTGAGATGATTCCCAGTACCTTACATGGTGGCTCATAGCCACCTGTCATTCCAGGTCCAGGGTCTTGGACACCTTCTTCTGGCTTCTCTAGATACCAGACACGCACACGATGAACAAGCATAGATGCAGGCAAAACACCATGCACATAAAATAAAAATGAAAAATAAAAATCATGAAAACTATGGAAAGTTTAACTTCATAGCAGATTCTTAATGTTACTGAAAGGTAACAGGTTAGCTAGCTAAGGACTCCAAAAATTCCCACAGTGATACCTACAGAAGAAAAGTAGGTGGGTAAGATTCCTCATAGTAGCATAGATACTTTTTACTATTGAAGATAAATAATATTCAGAAGATACAGCTTTTCAACAGACAGTAATGGATTAAAATCAGAGAATAAGATGGACGATACAGTTTACAGAGCCTAAGGGAAAACAAGGGCAAACTTTTGCTGCTTGTACAATTAATTAGTGAACTGAGTCACCTGTATGCTCTGAACAGTAAGTGGTGTATATTAAACTGAGATAAAGTTTTATTTACTAACAGTACTGGAATTTGAACAAAGAGCTTCTTGCATGCTTTACAAGTTAAGTTACCACTAGGCAAAGTTAGAAGATTGAATGGAATAGTATATGTTAAATGAAATGTCTGGCATATTATAATGTTTCATAATGCACTTATTACTGCTATTAGATATTAGCATTATAGACTGAATCCTCACAATGAGAAATTTGGTAATGTTTTTTGTTTTTGCTATGTAGCCGAGGCTGGTCTTGAATTCACAATCCTATTTCAGTTTCCAAAGTAGCTAGGATTTTAGACTATGTACTATCATGCAGTTACTTTCTTTAATAAGCTTAAATGTAGTGGAACAGTTGGTAGAAATATTTACAGCATTAAATCAAAAAAGACTACTTGTGTTACATTTGTAAGTAAAGAGATATCATTAAGAATAATTAAGCACAGCAAGGTTTGTGATAAGCCCAGTGTTTGAGAAGCTGAGGCAGAAGGAACTTGAGGTTGAGGTCAGCCTGTGCTCTAAAGTTAGATGCTGTTAGAAAGAGCAAGGGTGGGGCTAGAGAGATAATTCACTAGGTACAAGCATTAGGGCCTAAGTTTGGTTCCTAGCACCCTTTTAAGGAGTTAGAGGTTACATGTACCTGCAACCCAAGTACTGTAGCAAGAGGGACAGAGACAAGAAGGATCACTAGGGCATTTTGGCTACCAGCCTAGCTTCAGTTTTAGTGTGAGACCCTTCTTCAGGGGAATTAGGTGAAGAATGACAGAGCAAGACACCTGATGTCCTTTACTGGTCTTTAAATGTGCCCAGCACACATAGGCACACAAACCACAATTATACAACATACATATGCACTTACATATACACAGACAAAAGTGGAGGGAGGGGAGAAGGGCATGAGGAGTCACCTGGCTGATGAATTTGGGGTAAGTTTATTCCATCTTCTGCAATGTTGTTAGAACTGAACTTGACCTGGATAAGCAGCAGCATTGTTTTCTTATGGGGCTTGGTTCCCTGAAGTAACAAGTCACTGTATGTAGTAGCTATGTAATACCATCAGAAGAGATAGGTTTTTATTCTGCTGCTCTTACCAGTGTGACCCTGAGTGTGTTCTTTAATCTCTGATCCTGAGTGACTTGAATAATCTGTATAATGCATTCCAGCATGGCAGTTGGAAGCATTCTGTTGTGTGAGCAGTTGCCTACTTCATATTGACATATCAGCTGCCTATATATTCTTAATTGGAAATCTGAAAATGTTTTGATATCACTTTCCTTTTGTTTATTTCAGGTTTTGAAGAGATGAACAGAATTATAGAACATTTTTCTTTCACTCTTCTTAACTAAAGAGGATACAGACATTCTCCTGGGTTCTGGGATCAGAACTCAGGTCTAAAAGACTAAATGTAGGATATTTTCAGTGGTGGGGATGTAGTTCAGTTGGCAAAATGTTTGTTTAACATATATTTATGATATATGAAACATATATTTATATATTTATGTTTGAGCCCACCATAGTTATGTTTGAGGCCAGCTTGGAATATATGAGACTCTGGGAGAGATGGGGGCTGGAGAAGACACACACACACACACACACACACAGAGGAAAAGAGAGAGAAAGAGAGAGAGAGAGAGAGACAGACTTGGAAAAATGCCAAATACTATTAACCACTGAATCTTCTCTCCAGTACCTTTTATTATCATTTTTTAAAGCTTGTCTGAGTTGTTTGTGTGCTTCCCTATTATTATAATTTTTAAAAAGATTTGATTTGTTATCTTTGTTTTCTGTAATCAGATGTTTCTTCCTTGCCCACCTGTTCTCAAAATACCTGGCAGCTACTTTTCAAACTGACTCAGAGGCTTGATGTCACTTATAAATGCTCGGCCAGTAGCTCAGGCTTATTACTAACAAGCTCTTACATTTTAAGTTAACACATATTCCTTATTTATTATGGCATGTTCATCTCCTGTTCCCTCTGCATCTGGCTGGCGTCTCCTGACTCCACTCTTTCTCCCAGAGTCCTGTGTTTGACTTTCCCACTTATATTTCCTGCCTGGCTTTTATTAGACAACAAGAATAATACATGTTCACAAAGTTTAGACGGATTATCCCACAATAGTTTTCATTTGGAGCTTTAAAAATTATTAAATTAGAGCTGGAAAGATACCTCAGCATACAGTGATAACTAAGAATATTTGCTGCTGTTGCAGAAGACCAGAGTTGGAACTCATTAGGAAACTTACAACATCCTCTTCTGGCCTCCTTGAGGACTTGCAAACAAGTATATAGGAATACTCAGATACACACATACACATAAATACAAATAAATACTAGGGGTCAGTGATTGGCTAGAGGATGTTAGGAAAGAGAGGTTAGATGCAAAGGAGTATGAGTAAACTTGCTTTTGTGGGTAACAGAAATACTACCAATATTCTCACACACAGGAATGTAGCAAAGGTTTTATTCAAAGCAAAGTGAAATGTAGAGTATATGCTTCAGGGGATCAGTGGGCCCCAGAAAGCCCTGAGTATTGCTTGGGGCTTACTTTTATGGGCCTAAGAAAAGGAGGAGTTATTTCTTAGGGGTGGTTTGTGGGGGGTGTTTTGTTTTGTTGCTGTTTTTTTTTTGATAAATAGGCCTGTGTTTTGTAAGGCTTTGTTCATTGCACATGTTCTTTTTTATATTGTATCTGACTTTAATTATATGCATGCCCCATCATAAATAGGAATAAGATAATCAATAGGTGATTTTTTTTCCCTAAAAGTACCCTCACTGTACAATTTTCCTTACAGCATGTGGATCCAGAGCCAGTTCAGGCTGGATTGTCCTTAATTTCTGGGTATGTGTCTGACCACAAAAGGGGACTTACTAAGGGTTTCTTAGGAACTAAATCACCTTAATGCAGGTGAGGGTCTCAGGTTGCAAAATAAGTTATTGGGAAAGATATGTGTAGAGCTCAAGCTAAGAAGGGCCCTAGGTTGCCAAGGTATCCCTATGCTCACTATCCTTAGAGAATGAATATACTACAGAATACGTGTTATTAAATTGTACACTTAAAATTGGTAAATGAACCCAAAGCTTTTGTGACAGGACTTATCTGAGCTATATCCCCAGAAATCTATTTTTATATCATCTTACTGTATTTTCTGTTTGTTCCCCATCCCCTCCACTAACCCTGCTTTGGAGATACTGAATATAGTTCTGATTGGTTCCAATTCTACATAGTATTCTAGGGTATGGATATAATGTGGTTTATATGGTCATCTCCCTATCATTGTCTGTGATGTGCCAATGCCCTCTGCTTTCTTAATGCTTTCAGACATGAGGGGAAAGGTGGGCTGTTGCCAATAAAATTGAATAGTGAAATTTTTCAGTCAAAAAGTACTTTTTTGTAAGCAGGGAAAATGCTTACAAACCTCAAGAGTTGGTGAACACTAAGAGTGGATTGTGGTCACTAGTAACAGTAAACTTCAGCAATGGTAGTAGGGAAAATATGTGGGAGGAAGTGATAATCTTAAGAGAATTTTCTTCTTCTTTTTTTTTTTTTTTTTTTTTTAAAAAAAAGATATTATACCTTAGTTTGTAACCAGTAAAACAGGAGCAAATCTTTCATTATTCTGAGAATGTAAAAGTCTCAAAAAAGCAGTCTTTACTTGACTTCTCAAAGCATAAATACTCATTTGGATGTGGTAATACAAGCAAAGAAACCCAAACACTCAAGAGGGTCACAAATTTGAGGTCGACTTGCCATTTCTGTCCAACAGGAGTAGAACGTTTTTTTTAGCACGCTTGAGATCTTGGATTCTAGTGTCAGTGCTGATAGGGGAAGGAAAAGCCTTGGAGAACTCTTGTTTTGTAATTAATGGGATTAGACATTTCATTATAACTTGGCGTCAAGTCTATGAGCTTTCCACCTTTACTCTGACAACAGGTCTGTTTTTAATTACCTCCAGAGAAGCTAGGGTCTGACAGATGCCTTGTTTGAGATCTAATATTTTGATTAAACCACTAAACTCAGAGACCTCTCTCCATTTAGACGGAGGCTTTAGAGGTCTGTAAGTAAGTAAATAAATAATTCTATCGCATTTCCTTTGTTGTGCGGGCTATCCAGATTGCTGTGAGCGGCCGGGTTATTAAGACTATTTCACATGAAGTCCGTCACATCGCATCTCGCCACCGAGCCTGGAAGATTATTGTTTAAAATAGGGTCTATCTACGATTTTTCATTGTGGCAAGCATCTTTGTGGTGTACAAGGCTCGGTGACTTTAGTGGGAGTGGGAACCACCAAAGCTCCCCGGAAGGAGGAAGTCACCCAAAGGCTAGCAAGAACGTCACCACTTAGCCCACAATGCACATCTGTCCTGCTTGGACCCGTGGACTACAACTCACTCATCCGGGCGGAAGCTGTCCACTTCGAACGCCATTGGAAGTGATGAAGCAAGGAATCCTGGGAGCCTGCTGGTCCTTCCGTACGCACGTGCCAACCGTCCACGCCGGGCTCCTCCTCCGGTAGGGCGCTCGTCGGTGAAGCAGGCTCAGGTCCTGTGCGCGCAGGCGCCGTGCAATGGGTGGCGTCTGCAACGCAGGGGGGTGGGGCAGTGGTGACGCGATTCTGTCCGCGTTGGAGCGGGCGGGCCGCCGCCAGAGCCTCCGCGGCCGCCGTGTGACGTGGCACAGCCGAACACTTAACGCGGCTCCTGAGCCAGCGCACCAGTCGCCGAGCAGATCGCGGTCCCGCTACGTCGTGTCCCGCTCTTCGCCGACACGCCGGCCAGCGAGACAGGTCTTCAGCCTTTCTCTTCCGCCCAGTTGGTCGTGAGCTGGAAGCGAGAAGGCCCGCGGGCGCAGCAGACACTCTCTTTTGACCGTCGCAAGTGCCACCACCGCTATGGGCCTCACCATCTCCTCTCTCTTCTCTCGCCTCTTCGGCAAGAAGCAAATGCGCATTTTGATGGGTGAGTGGGGCCGGGATCCGGGGACGCCCAGGTGTTTGCGCCGGTGGCCTCGGGCCCAGCCTTCTCCAGCGAGGTGGGGGCGGGGGCGGGGGCGGGGGCCGGCGGACAAGAAGAATCCTTGCGGGGAACAATGGGGGTGAGGGGTGAGTGAGCTGTCTCCCACAGGGGTTGAGCCTGAGAGTTGGACCAGATTTCCTCGCTCTCGGCTTTGCTTGCCTTTCTCTCCCTGATCTAACTGCGAGCCTGAGAAGATTGAGCGGAGATACAGGGTTCTTAGTTCACACTGGCCTGGCCCTTTCTAAGGGTGCAGTCTTCAGCCTCACTTTTCTGGCTGTGGGCAGCGATCGAGAGGGAGGCTGGGTAACTCCAGCCTTCCTCCTCCCCCTTTCCTGGTCGTGTACGCCTTGTGCACACACCATCGGTTTGTGAGCCCAGCCAGGAGCCGCCTGGGGCAGGAAGTGACCAGGCCCACTGTGGCGAAGGAGCACCCAAGGTTTGAGGAAAAAGTCCGGAGTCCTCTGAGCTCATTTTACTAAACTTTGCCTTGCTCTGGATTCGACTTTATTTTGATTATGAAGTTTATTCTGTGAAGACAATTTATCCCATGGCTGTCTTTCTACCCTAAACCTAAAAACTAAACCTGTTTGGTTTACTTTCTTTTTCAAACTAATTTTATCTATCTGACCTGGGTAATAATATAACTAAAAAGTCAACTTTTAGAAACGAGAAAGTTTTTTAACTGGATAATTCTAAAGCACCTAAACTAAGCATGACTTTTGAGTTCCTGGTAATTATCTATTAAGAAATAGTTTGCTTAAAAACTGCTTCTCAGTGGCAGGTTTTATTGCCCACTGAGGCCATTCACTAGGGCAGAGTAAGAGTTCTGCCCTTAATACAGCAGTCTACCTCACAGCTGAGTTCCAAGGGCCTGAATAGTATCTTTTGACACTTGTTGAGTGTGAGGAGACAAGGATTATTTTGAGCACCCACTACCAAGAAGTGCTTCAGTTTCTGTAATATTGCAGAGTGTGGGGGTACAAGTTGGTTATTGTGTCTCTTATGCAGCTTCTTTACAGTCCATAAAACAATTATTCGTGATTCATTCACAAAGCTAAGTGAAAATGTTTTCTTTCACAGTTTCTCAGATCTCCTTTATGAAGAAGACAGTTAAGTTTTAAGTGGCAGTGTGAAAAAAGGATCTGAAGTTAAAGGGAGGACTTTGGACGGAGATAAATGAATTTCTTAGAGATTAGCCAGTACAAGATTGTTACTGAAAAATAAAAAGAATTTATTGTAAATGAATTGTTTTTCTTTGTTACAGTCTTGTGATGGCTAAAGGGATGGGGGAGAAGAGGGGTGCTTTTAGCATTTTACTGTGCTTGAGAAACTTTCCCATCCATCGAAAGTAATGATTGGAAGAAAACGGAAGGAGGCAGCATTTAACCTGTTGTGATGATGAAAAGGGATAGAAGTCTTGCTTTGGGATTACTCTATGTGAAGTATGTGATCTCTCAGGTCTGCTTTCTTTTTGATAGTTTTGTTTTATAGTACAGGATCTCTATACAACCCTAACTGTCCTGGAACTTACTATATAGACCAGGCTGGCCTTGAACTCACAAAGATCCACCTGCCCCTGCCTCCAAGTGCTTCGATCAAAGGTGTGCGCCACCACACCTGCAGTTTTTCTTGGTTAAAAGCACTCTTTATAAAAAGTCAACTTTTATGATAACTTATCAGAGGAAGTGTAAGTGTCAGGGTTATGTGCATGAAGTTTGGAGTGTTTTTGTTGTTTGTGGCTTTATGAGTGACTGACCTTGTAATTAATAATCACTTTTATGATATTTTCCCATTCAAGTATTGGGAATATCAGTAAATTAATAATTGTATGTGCACATGTGCTTTATGGTGTGGTTTTGTGAACGGAACTAAAAGGCCTTGTGCATGTACTCTAATTTTCTTTATCAGGCTTATATATGCCTCCTTTAGTCAACAGCTTCTCATAGTCTCTTTATTCTTTTGGTGTGGTGATATATTGTATATTTAATAAAAAATAGTCTGGAATATCACTGTTCAACACATACACAGTCACCCACAGCCAAGCCATGAAGATCAGGGTGTGGTGACCCAGGCCTCTGATCGCATCACTGGGAATACAGGGACCCTTATGAAGATTTGTGAGTTCAAGGCCTAACAGCTAGGCAATGGTAGCAGACACTTTTAATCCTAGCTCTAGGAGAGTTGAGCCAGGAAGTAAAATATCTGAGGGGAGGGAGTGGGGGAGAAAGGCAGAAGTTCTGCATTCTATCAGAGCAACCAGTCAGGCTGAGGGCCCATGAAGATAGGACTTAACCATGTTCAGCCTGAAGAGTTGACTGTGGTTTGTTCCCTATCTCTCTGATATTCCAGCTTTTCCCCAATATCTGGCTCCGGGGTTTTTTATAATACTAAATAGAATTTGTGCAATATTTTGGTGCTGGAAATTAAAATCAGGGTTTCTTGAGTTTGAGCACATACACAACCACTGATTACTGTTTACAAGCATATTAAGAGACAGTAGTGGTTAGCCAATAGCTGGTTTGCCCAATTACTGTGGAGATGAAAACTTAATTTCCATACTAGCTGCTCTCTCAAAATTAATTTGAGAAGATGTTGGAATATATGTCTGGTAGGTAACCATAATTAAAAATAAGCCAAGCCTGGGTTTCTGTGATGTAGTATGCCTGTAATCCCAGCACCAAGGAGGCTGAAACAGGAGGATCTCAAATTTGAGGTCAGAAAGACTGTGCTTCAAACGCTAATAGCTAAATAGCCAATACAGTATATTCAGTTTAAAATATTCTGGACTGTTGATCAACAGAAATGATATACTAGTTATTTATAAGCAAAATGCATTCATTTGAATAATACTAAATTTAAATTTAAGGATAACTAGTTTCTACCTTAGATTATTCAGGTAGCCAGAGTTAGAAAGCCTGCCCATGTCTTAGAGGTCTATGATAAGGTGTGCTTTTGGTAAATCAATACTTAATTATTTCTAAAGTTACTAATGTTTTTTGGTTCAGGAGTTAGTGATTTTTAACCTATTTTCTTTAAACTTGGGGAAGAGGCTTATAAACCTTTTTATTAGGTAATTCTTGGTTTCTGATTCTTTATTTTTTAATGGGAAATTTAGACATGGAAAAAAAAAGTGATCATCACCTGTAATTCAACCATTTCACTGTTATTTTATGAGTATGGGTATAACTAAAAGTTTTTTTGTGTCCTGTAGCTGCTCGGCTCCAAATAAACACTCAGAAGCTTATATTAATTACAAACTATTTGATCTGTGTCTTAGGCTTCTTGCTAGCTAGCTCTTTCGTCTTAACTCATTTTTACTAAGCTATGTTTTGCCATGTGGCTCATGGCCTACCTATGTTCAATTACATCTTGCTCCCCCAGCAGCTGGCAGTGTCTGCTCTGCTCCTTCTTCTGTCTCTCTTGGATTTCCCTCCTGGCTGTAAGCTGTCTTACCATAGGCCAAACAGCTTCTTTATTTAACCAGTGGAGGAACACATTCACAGTGTACAGAAAGACATCATACATCTTGTGTGTGTGTATGAAATCTCCTGGAACTGGAGTTACATCTGTTGTATACTGCCTAGTGTGAGTGCTGGGAATTGAACTTGAGTATTCTAGAAGAACAGCAAATGCTTACTACTGAGCCATCTATTTCTTCAGCTCCTACTTGTCATATTTATTCTCCACATTATAGAAAGTTTTATTCCTCTAAAATTATTTTGTGTTGTTCCTTTTTAATACATATATGAGCCTCTTTTTGCTAAGGATGCCAAATCTAGAGCCTTAAACTTACTATGCAAGGTCTTTACCATTGTGCTACCACCCTCATCATCTTGTTGATACTATTTCACATTTGAAAAACAAATACTTTTGTAACAGTTGACCTTTGTTGGGTCTATAAGTGAGGGGAGACAAGTCACTGACTAACATATGTCATAGTACATTGGAAGGAAAAAAACTGGTACCCAGTATCAAGAAGTAAGAGTCAGGATTCAATTAGAGAGCATAGCAATAAGAAAATTGAATGCTTGATTCCCATTCTTCTCCTCCTCCTCAACACCTCTCCTCACCTCCCCTACTCTCCAATTAGAGCCCTAAAAATTGGTGGGAGTACAAACTGTTTTCATGTTGTCAAGGCCTAGGGACTTTTTTATTGCTGTCAAGAGGAGTACTGACTTTCTTTTCTTCCTTTAAACAGCATCAGAAAGATGCTACTGTTTTTAAGATACAAGTTGAAAGGTTGTTTCTGTAGCTTTTCGTTTTTCTTGGACCAACTGAAAAAAGTCGCTGGTTGTAGTGGCACACGTTGGTAGGATTTGCTGAAGGAGGCAGAGGCAGGAGGATCACGAGTTCAAGGCCAGCCTAGGCTACATGTTTATATTTACCTGGCAGGGGAGATACCATGATCAAGCAAGTGGTTCCCAGGGCAAGGCTCACTCATTGCACTTGGGGTGTGTTGACCCCTGTGATTTCCCCAAATGTGGGGAGACTTGACTGCATAATTTGTGGTAGTGGGGTACTGCATTCATGCTCTCCCCTAAAAAAGAGAAAAGTCACACTTAAGTGCACAGGAATGTAAACTGGGTAGGTGGAGTTAAACCGGCTAGCATTGTTTTCATATATTTAGTTGTGGTTTGATTTAAACATTAGGTAGGTATTTTTGCCTAAACTAGTGCTCTGTTGATTTTGTTTTTAAATTCTGGGATAAAATAAGTGCAGGCAGCCAAATGAGATGTTTTTTTGGGGGGAAAAGTACATTCAATGAAGTTTTTAGCTATTGCTCTTTTATTTATGAGAGCTTTAATCTATAACAATATATAGGTTTTGAGAGTCATACTTAAAAGCATTTAATTTGTTCTTTACAACTATTATGAAGAGGCTTATATAATACTTTCTAATATAGACTTTGTTTAGTAACAAGCATATTCCCTTCGACTTACCTTGTGAATTAAGAACATTTAGCTATGTATGAGAACAGATACCTTTAAGTCTAACACTTGAGAGAGAGAACAAAAAAAAAAGAATTGGAGAAGAATATAACAGGATCATTTTTTCAAAACAGACTTTAAATCTTATTTGTATATATTTGCTGTTGATATGGATTTAGTCAAAATTAGTCCTGTTAGGAGACTGGGACATAGCTATATATGTTCCTCCTTAGCATTAAGAACTTTTTAAAAGAAAGATTTCACTTTTAATTTTTAATTATGTGTGTCAGTGTGTGGGTATTTGCATATGAGTAGTGCCTGTGCAGGTCAGAAGGGAGCATCGGACCCCTTCGTGCTGCATTAAAGACACTTAGGAGATGTGATGTTGGCAGCCAGGAAACAGATCAGTACTTGCTCTAAACTACTAAATCATCTCTTCAGCATGAAGAACATCTATTCAAAATACAGTGTAAATATTAAACAGGATTAATTTTTGGTCTAGAGATGTGGCTTAGTTGGTGTACTATACTGGCTTCTCCCAGGAGTATCAAGAGTTAAAGGCTATTCTGGTATACATAAGAGATCCTATCTCCCAACAAAGGCATTTAGCTAGTTGGTGACAGAGTGCCCAGAAATTACGATTTAAGTCTGCCAGTTCCTTTATTTCTAAGTATTTAGGTCTAAAAGAAAAAGTGGAAAGAGCAAGAAGTGTTGATTGGGGGAGGAACAATATATAAATGAGAAAAATTTTGTTTTAACTCATTTGTATATTAACTTTTCTTTGAAACTTAATTGTTGTTGAATTGCTTATGTATATTTGATTCAGATTTTAAATCTATGATGTCTTCTTCTAGTTGGATTGGATGCTGCTGGCAAGACGACAATTCTGTATAAACTGAAATTAGGGGAGATAGTCACCACCATTCCTACCATTGGTAAGAAAATTTATAGATAACTATACAGTGAAAAATTAAATTTTGTTTTTGTCATCTTAGAGATGATATTGGTAAGCTTTAAAGAGCTATCCTAAGAGAATTTCACATTAAATGGGTTTATTTCTTGGTACTTAATTATGTACAATGGTCATTTTGGTTTTTATTGTGTGTTTTTTCTTATAGGTTTTAATGTGGAAACAGTAGAGTATAAGAACATTTGTTTCACAGTATGGGATGTCGGTGGTCAAGATAAAATTAGGCCTCTCTGGAGGCATTACTTCCAGAATACCCAGGTGAGATATGCCATATATTTGTAACTTTAATTTACAGATTTTATATTCCTTAATTTTATAATAAATTTTGACTTGTTTACATTTTTCTCATCTTCCATTTCATTCTCTAGTATACTCTTACTCATGCTTTTGAAAGTTCAGTTACATAGTCTGGAAGAATTAAATGTAGCTACTCCAATGAGATTTTGGATGGGAGTAAACAAGTTCTTAAGAATGAATTGAGTATTTTTTCAGTAGTTATTTTGATTCTTAACCTTAAATTTGAGATTAAATTAAATTAAATTAATTAAATTTGGACCTAAGACAATGGTGGTAGAACTAGATTTATCTCAGTCTGTTTTTCTAACTTGTAAGACACTTTTATATTACCATATAGAGCATACTGATATAAAAGAGACCTTAGTGATTATGTAGAATGTGAGTTGTCAAATTTGGCTACACTTTTGAGGGAATTTAGAAAATCTCAAAAGTCTAGTCATAGGTCAGAACCTAAAACATGTAAGCCAAGCAGCCTTGGTGTTCTAGCACTTTAGTATGTGTGAATTACCTGGATATCTGTTAAAAAATACAGATTGTTTCAGTGGGACAAGCTGTTTAGATTTGATATTTTTAGCAAGTTCTCTTGTGGTATTGATTTTTTGCTTATTTGGGTTCTTATAACAGCCACTCTGCTGACATTTTTGAATTGTGGAAAGGCCTCTTTTGGATTGTATAGGATGTTTTACAGCATCCTTAGTGTCCACCTACTAAATGCTGGTAGCCACTCTACCTTCTAAGTCAAGTTGTGACAACTATAAATGCTTGTACACTTGCAAAAAAAAACCCAAAAAAACAACTTCCTAAGGACAAAAATTATTTCCTGGTGAGAACAACTATTGTAGTTCTCCTGTTGTCTTTTGTCTCCCTCTCTGAGTGCTGAGATTGCAGGCATGCACCATTATGCTGGATTTCTATGTGAGGAGACTGAAATTTAGAAGTAACTTCAAGATTGAGTTCTAGCTGGACAGCAGTGGCACATGCCTGTAATTGCACTTGGGAAGGCAGCAGGAGGATGAATCTAAATTCAGTCCAGCCTGTTCCTGCATGGCAAGTCCCACGCCAGCTAAGGCTCCATGGGGAGAGCCTATCTTTAAAAAAAAAAAGAGTGAGGACTTCCTTTTTTTGTTGTTGTTGTTAACTTGGTCTCAGTTCTCTTGCCTTTTCTACCACAGTGAGGACTTATACATCAGGTTTCTTTTTACTACCAAAGTTGAGAATTTTTTGAAGTATATATTAAACATTTTGGATATAGATTTGCCTGGTTGTACTTACTCTCCATTGAGTACATTGTTGCTCCGTAGCAGTAAACATCCTTGTTCAGTGACTGCAATAATCCTGGCTTAAGTAGTATCTTACAAATAAGTGTATGAGGGCTGGAGAGATGACTCAGCAGTTAAGAGCAATGACTGTTCTTCCAGAAGACCTGAGTTTGATTCCCAGTATCCACATGGTAGCTAACAACTGTCTGTAATTCCAAGCTCTGACATCCTTACACAGTTATAAATGTAGGCAAAACACCAATGCACATAAAATAAAAATAAATATTTTTTAACAAATAAGTGTATGAATATAAAAATAAGTGTCGCATAACTTTTACTAAAAAACAAAAATGTGTTAGTTCACATGGTTTTGGATCAAAAACCAGATTTTGCAAAACATACAGGCTTTAAAAAAAACTTCATTGTAGAAATAGAAGCTAACACAATAAACTCATATATATCTGAAGTAACATTAGGCATGATGCAAATCTTGCGATTTTAAGCCTTATAATAATAGTGTTATCTTTATATCTGTTTAGAATGCTTTGTAAGAGGTGTAAACCATGAATTTGAGATTAGATCTATCCTAGCCTCTTTGGATGACCTCAGAGTTAAAGGCCAGAGCATTCTTCATCCTGGGGAGTTCTTGCCTGCTAGGGAAAGCTCTATGTGGCCTGGTGTAATTACAGCTAAGTTCTTTAAGCTTGCATTTCTAGGTACCAAATCAGTTCTAACTCCTAACATGTAAAGGAAACATTGTTTATTATGGTAAATTCCTTTCCCCTCATTAGACATTTCTTTTCTAAATAATTGTTTGGCTTTTTAGAAAAGGTTGGTTTTTATTTTGTGTGTATGTGGGTTTTGTTGTTGTTTTGTTTTGTGTATGTGTGTACCGAATACATTCCTAGTGCCTGCAGAGCCAGAAGAAGTTGTTAAGATTCCTGGAAACTGAAGTTAAGGATGGTTATGAGCTACCATGTGGGTGCTGGGAACTGAACCTGGGCCCTTCACCAGAACTGGAAGTACTTGTAACCACCTAACTAACACACACTACTGTCCCCAATTTGTTTGACTTTTTAAGTAATCTTTTCTTAGAACAGGTGGACTAGCTTTTCCATACTGTTGGTCCCAGGCTATTATAGGAAAGGACTAACTTAGAACTTTTAAAAAAAAAAAGTCTGTCTTACTAATGCTACTTTGGAACAAGTGGCATTATTTACATTTAGAAAAAAATGAAAATGGAATGTTAAGAATATGAGACTGGGGCTGGAAAGATGTCTCAGCAGTGATCATTGCTCTCGAATAAAACCTACATTTGATTCACAGGACCCAAATGGTGCCTCACAACCATCTGTGAGTCCCGTTTCAGGGGGAATCAGATGCTTTCTTCTGACACCTCTGCCTGCACGTGTGTACAGACATAACATAACATCAGGCACACATACATACCCATTAAATATTTAAATTAAGTAATTAAGAAAATTCTATAGGAGTTAGAGTTGTAAAAAGAATATTTAATCAAACCCTTAAGTATAATATAAGGTCTAGACTTTTAACCGAGATGCAATTTACTACTATTTTATTAGCTGAGAATTTCATACTGTGCCATATAGAAAATTTCAGATAAGTCTTAATTCAGTCATTTCTCATTGCCACTTTTGTTGCATAGATTATAGTATTTATGAATAGCTTTTAAATTCTTACTCCTGCCTTTTTTGTTCTTATTTGATCATGCAAATCTTGAGTTTTTCATGAGCTATTTGCCTAGGGCTTGTTTCTCCCAGTTAGAGTTAGCAGGCAACATTCTGGAGCAAGACTTTTTTTCCCTAGTAGTTTCATATAAAAATCATTGCCTCAACAGCTTGTATTGGTATATGTGGGAATACATACATTAACAACAAAGCAAAAGAAGACATGAATTTGTAAGAGATCAAAAGGCTGTGGGTAAATGGGAGTGGCTGGAGGGAGAAAAGTGGAGAAACAATGTGATTATATTCTCAAAAAACAAAAATTATATAATACTTTAAAGAAAAGATTATATTTATACAAGTCTCTTGTTACTAATGAAAATTCTTTTTTCTAGAGATGATTAACTTTAAACTAGCAGGAAGTTATTCTTGTAATCACACACCTGAAGAGAACATGTTAGTACCATTATGCAATTCTCAATTCTAATTTCTTTATTTAAAACAAAAAACTATTGAAGAGTGTCATCTCTCATTTTTACACTTTGTACATGCCTTTCACTGCATTTATAAGTCCACATAGTTTATAAATTTTTAAGGAGCTTTGGCTTATTTATTTATTTACTGTCTCTATTATTAGCCTCTGTTTGCTTGTTTTATTTTCGAGACTGAATCTAACATATCCCCTCCCACCTGGGAAGTTGGAGTATAGCTGGTGGTCCCTTGGAGCTTGTGATCTCCTGCCTCTGCTTCCTGCATGCTAGGATCACAGTGGAGGATAACAGTATAAGAGCTCAAACCCAGGGCCTATTCCATGCCAGACCCTCTGAGCTACATTCCCAGACCTATTTAAATATGACAGGGAAAAGAAAGAGGGTAACAGTTACTCTCTTAGCATTGAGAAAAGTAGTCATTGGTTAATAAAGTTTGGGGTTTTGTTTTTGGTGGTTTTTGTGCTTTTGGTTTTTTTTAGATTTAAAGAATGATATTAAAGATTAAAATTACATGGTGCTTAAATCAGCTTTCAGTGTATGAACCTTAAAATTATTTTTCTTTTGTTTATTTGGTTTTTATTTTAAGAAGAATGTTTTATTTAGGGTTACTATTGCTATGATGAAACACCATGACCACACTTGGAGAGGAAAGGGTTTATCTGACTTTCCGTTCCACATCACTGTTTATCAAAGTCAGAACAAGAACTCAACCAGAGCAAGAAACATGGCTTGCTCAGTCTGCTTTCTTAACAGAACCTAGGATCTTCAAGCCAGGGATAGCACCACCCACAATGGTTCCTCCTCTCAGACATCAAGCTGCCATAAAATTAGCCAAAACAGAAACTTTTATTTTAAAGTCACTTTTTTTTTTTTTTTTTCCTGGAGAGGCGTATGCAAGTCTTAGGCCACTTAGACTTGCATTGTGGTAATGAGTGTCTTCTTTTCTCTGAACCATGTTGGTTCTGGGGACCAAAGTCAGGTCATCATGAGCCTTTACCCAATGAGCTGTCTTGCTAGCCCCTATGTTAGACTTTTAAACACAATGTCTTAGTTACAACTACTACTGCTATGATGAAACAATGATCAAAGCAACCCAGAACCACCTGTCCAGAGCTAGCACTACCCACTTTGGGCTGAACCCTCCCACATCAATAATTAAGAAAATCCCCACAGCTGAATCTTTTGGAGGCATTTTCTCACTTGAGGTTCCCTGATTTCAGAAGGCTCTAGCTTATTGATGTAAACCTAGCTAGGATGAAAGAACGTATTTTCTACCACGTATCTAACTCCATACTTTGTTGCTAGTGTATTTTATATCTAGTGTGGCTCTTGAGTTTAACTGTTATAATTTATTAAAAACATTTTCCCCTAGGGTCTTATTTTTGTGGTAGATAGCAATGATCGTGAAAGAATTCAGGAAGGAGCGGCTGTGCTGCAGAAAATGGTAAGTATGTATTTTAAGTTGATCATTTTCAAGATGTGTCTTTGGGGTATTTGTATTTTGAAGTTTTTGGCCTGGCCTAGCCCCAAGGTGTGGACCCGCCCACAGCTGCTTAGTCTTAAATACTTATATAAATCTTTTAATAATTATAAACTGCCTCATGGCTTAGCCTCATTATCAACTAGTTTTTATAACTTATTTTTATTAATTTATGTCTTGTCATGTGGCTCATGGCTCACATGTATTTTTTATCTTGTTTCTTTTATGCTTGGAATTTTTGTATTGTCTGTGGTTGCACATTTTAGAGGTAGAAGTAAAGTTGGGAAACTATATTATTTTCAAGTTCTTAAGAATGCACAGAAAAGCCTTCTATAGTCTCACTGATTTATATTCAGTTCTCAACCTGTGGGCTGAGACTCTCTTTGTGGTATCTAAGGACCCTTTCACAAGGGTCACCTAAGACCATGGAAAACACAGATATGTAATTACAATTCATAACAGTAGCAAAATTGCAGTTACAAAGTAGCAATGAAAGTAACTATATGTTTGTGGATCACTACAACATACAATATTAAGCATACAATATAAAGGGTATAAACATGAGAACCACCTTCCTAAAGGCCCGTCATTGTTTGCTTAAATTGAAGGATATGAGATTTATAAGAGTACTTGAAATTTACATAGAGAAATTTAATTGTTGTTTAGGAAGATTTGTGTGAGTAGTCAGTTTGATTTTAGAAGAGTAGCTGCTAACGGTTTAGCCTTTATCTCCAGCTTCTGGAAGATGAGCTACAGGATGCAGTGCTGCTGCTTTTTGCAAACAAACAGGATTTGCCAAATGCCATGGCCATCAGTGAGATGACAGACAAGTTAGGGCTTCAGTCTCTCCGTAACAGAACAGTAAGTATTTGAAGGTGACACTGACTTCCTCACTGGTGAAATTAGGGTAATTAGGCTAATACTCAGCTGCTTATTAGTAACAGTCCTGACTGTCTTAGAACTTACTCTGTAGACCAGGCTAACCTCAAACTCACAGAGACCTGCCTGCCTCTGCATATACCACCATACCTACCCAGTTTAAATGTGTAATAATTATTTTCTTTGGACAGATGAGACATTTGTAAAAATATGATAATATGGTTTATAGAAAATACATAGCATGCAAAAAAACAGCCTTTTCAGGCTTTATTTCAAAACTATAAATATTGCATTAAGTTGTGTTTTTAAAAATACTGATAGTCTTTCAGTTTTCTATTTATTTAATTTTATTAACTTTATCTTTTTACATTAGCAGTACTAAGAGTCGAATATGAAGAGATTACAGACATTCGTAATTTTATATCATTCAAATAGCTGTTTTATACACACACACATTTTTTATTACTATGGTGTTGGAGTTTGAACCTAGTAGTATTTCTTTCATGTGTTATGGTAATCACCCTATCACTAAGAAGTATCTGTAGTTGAGCAAGGATTTTTATACTTGGCTTGCTTTTTTTTTTATTTAGGTGGTTCTATGTAGTCTGTTCTGGCCTTGAACTTAGGGACATTCTCCTGCATTTCTTTCCCAAGTTCTAGTGCTAGAATTGTAGGCATGTGCAATAATACCAAGCCTTACATTTTGTGCTGTTTATAAAAGGCCCAGGATTTAGCAACGGTATTTTAAATCATATTATTAACTTCAAAGCCTTATGGAGGAACCTTAACTGACACATTTTTTTTAAATACAAAATTACAATACTGTCTACTACTAAATAGCTTGTCAGGGATTGATGTATTGGCAAAGTCTGACATAGAGATTGTATCACAGACATGAGATCATGTCTTCAAAAAACAAGGTACTATCTAAAACCAATAGTGTTCCATAACCCTACAGCAGCTTTGCATTAACTTGTCAACAAGACTGATAGTTTATTTATTGTGTAGACTGTTGGATGTTCCTCCCATGTGAATTAAGAAAAGACACACTGTGAGAGAGAGTTGCATATTTGTGCCCTTTCCCTCCCTTCTGGGTTACTAGGGTATTTGGCATTCAGATAGTGAGTAACACAGTAAACCTACAGTGGCTTTGCAACATTAAAATAAGTATTTTTCTGACTTAGTTAAAAATGAATAAAAAGTGAAACTTTTTTAGATATATGAGACCAATGTTGCTAAAATTATTTTTTTGAAAAGTAAAATTATGGAGCCGGAGAGATAGCTCAGAGGTTAAGAGCACTGGCTGTTCTTCCAGAGGTCCTGCAACCACATGGTGGCTCACAACCATCTATAATGAGATCTGGTGCCCTCTTCTGGCGTGTGCATACAAAATAAATAAATTTAAAAAAAAAAGTACAATTAATTATGTGAAAAGTTAAATAAAGTTCTTAGAATCTCAACAAATATCTTTCAGAAACTTAATAATCCTTAAGACTGGGAATGTGGCTTAATGGCAGAGGACTTGCCAAATATATGTGAAGATCTCAGATGGTCTCTAGCACTACAAAAGCAACATTTTAAAAATCTTTACTTATTCTACTTAGTTTATAGGGTATAATGAGAGGATCTTAAGGACCAGTTAGAGATTTTCCAATTACTCTTCAGATTATGAGAAAGAAAGCTAAACTAATAAATCCATTGAATAATAGATGTAGTTTTAAATGGATAGATGAGGAAATTCCTAAAGGATATTTTTTGAGTGACCTTTGTAGCTACTGAAAGCATTAAATTCTTGTTTGTGGGATGTAAGTAGATATTTCCTTGATGTTTATGACTGTGATTTTATAGTTTCCATTTTTGTACATTTGTGATTTCTTACTCAGTGCCTTTGGGCATTTATGGAGAGGGACTTAATATTTTATTATTTAAAATGGCAGTATGTATTATCTTGTTAATCAAATATTTTCTTGTCTTTTCTTCACAGTGGTATGTTCAAGCCACTTGTGCTACACAAGGAACTGGTCTGTATGAGGGACTTGATTGGCTGTCAAATGAACTTTCAAAACGTTAAATGAACCCGGATATCTAACCAAGGACATGTTTGATAGAATTGGTCTAGACTTGTTACAACAAAATTAGTTTGCATCTTGGTTATTAAAGAATATCTGAGACAGGTTTGGGCAGAATATTACAGCATTTAAAACTTATTTTGTTGCCAATTATTGTTTTCCAAGCACAATGTTGCTATTTAGCAATAAGCTTGGGTATAAGAGAAATTCTCCTTGGGGGAAAAAAGAATCCACTGTTATACTTCCCTTAAGCCTAAATGCCTGGACATATTGCTATTGTGACACCTTCAAACAAATCTGTTTCAAGTGTTTTTTGAGCCCACACCAATAATGTTATAAAGTTATTCCCTTGATACTTTACTGATACCTTTATCATTCCTTGAACAGTCTGCTGATTTAAAAATGTAGCATTCCATTTGTATTTATTTCTACCCCTTGACAAAAAAGATTTTTCTAATACTGCTTGTACCAGCCATAGATGTGCTCCAAAACACTATTCAGTTTTCTTGTAGTGAAGATTCACTACCACTACCACCACCACCGCCGCCACCCTCACATTATTGATTACTGGCTTCCATCAGCCAAACTTACCTCGTCATTTTGGTTTGGATTTGATAGCTAATTCTATGCTGGTTGCAAAGAGTTCATATTGAGACAACTTTTAATACTCAGCAGATTGTCTTTCTTTATATTGTTACCTTTTTTATGTTGCATGTTGCTTTTGGAATCAGCCTGACTCTTTGCCCAGTATATGATAGTTCTGCTGATATTTTACTGTTTATTGATGAACATATCTTCATTAAGAATTTTTTGAAAACTCTTCAAATTCAGTGAATAAGTTTTCTTCATAACCCACTTGAAATTATTCCTAATAAAATGATAAAAAAAGATTGTTTGTTCAGTCTTTGCAATATTTGAAATTTATTTCCTTTCCAGAGTTGGTTTGCCTATTTTACATGGTATTGGCCAATAATAAATTCCGGTGAGTTTACTAATGGTTTAAGTTGCTAGTAAACTTAACCATGGTTTATCAAGCGCATCAAAGTAAGGTACAGAATGAAGAATTTTACTTTTCCTAGAATACCATTCAAAGCTATAAAGTTCAAACAACAGATCAAAAGTAAAAGTTGTCATAACATGAATTTCAGAAGCAAGGTATGACGGGGTTGATGATTGAACTCAGTTGGTGGAGTGCTTGCCTTGTATGCACAGAGCCCCAAGTTTGATCCCCAGTACCATGTCCCATGAAGGTGTCAGGGATGTCAGAAATTGTCATTGTCTATTTAGTGAGTTTGAGGCCAGACTGGGAAACATGAGACCTTTCTCAAAAAATGTAACATGTGGGTATACGTACATTTAGCAATTAGTAATGTTAAGTTATGCTCCTAGAGAATAGGCTACAGGCACTTTGTAACAACGTTTCACAATGTCAACACAAAGCTGTATACTTGTTAAGGTGTCAATGATAGTAAATGCTATAACTATACTAGTTAGATTTTTGACTATATTTTAATGCCTTACATGGTATAAACTACGTTTTAATGATTCCTAATAGCTCTTAAAGGTTTATATAAACTCAAAATCAAAAGTTTTTTTTTTTTGTTTTGAGACAGGTTTCCCTGTAACAGTCCCTGTTCTGGGACTTGCTTTATAAACCAGGTTGGTCTCCAACACAGATCCACCTGCCTCTCTCTGCCTACCCAGTGCCAGGATTAAAGGTGTGTGCCACTATGTCTGGCTTCAAAAAGTTACTACTATATGCTTATAAGATGTATACTTTTAAGTTGCTGATAAAAAAAAAAAAACAACCTAGATTTAGCAAACTAAATGGAAGTTAAGCAGTTTATGAATATCTAAAATAGCTTACTGGGATAAAGCATGTTCATTTACTTTGCTTCATTTGATGTGACTGAAACTTCCTTAGCCCAGCAGGTAAATTCTCCCTTCTTTCTAAATAAGAGAGGTCTTATTTCTTGTTGGAGAAAACTACAAAACAGTACAGTATGGTTTTTTTTTATGGTGTATAAAGTAGAAAATATGAAAACTTCCTTAAGTTCAGGGGTAGGAACTGTTAAGTTAGCACAACAGTAATTTTTAAAACTAAACCATTTAAAGATTTAGTTTTATATTACAATATAGTTATCTCCAGTTATAAGTTAATAAACTTATGTTTAGGTGCCTAAATTGGATTCAGTGAACAGAAGTAAAGCAGTTGTGTTAGTGGTACATTCTAGGTCACTGTTAAAGTAGAAATGGAACTAGGGCCCCTTCTGACTTGTCAGTACTTTCTGCTTTGCCAATGAATGGTATTTGTTTAGATTTATTGGACACCTAAGGGACTAGTTTTAGGAAGTATTCTTCTGGCTTTCATTACATTCTGGTTTTTTTTTTTGTTTGTTTGTTTAGACTTATAACCATTCAAATAGGGATTCAATTTGAAAACTATTCAAATAGTTTTCTCTCAACTATACTTTTGCTGTCCACAATTTCAGTCCTTGTGTTCAACCTTGTTTTTAAAAAAACTGTAAACTCTCAAAAGAATTAGGTTGTTTTTTTTTAAAAGAATTTATTTATTATACATTATACAAAAGAGGGCACCAGATACCATCATAGATGGTTGTGAACCACCATGTGGTTGGTGGGAATAGAACTCAGGATCTCTAGAAGAACAATCAGTGTGCTTAACCTCTGAGCCATCTCTCCAGCCCCCAAGAATTAGGTTGTAAATAATTTTTATTATAGTACATTCTAATTTTTCTATTTATTTTTAATATATATGCTTATCACTTAAACTTTATTATAAGTATGTATTTGCACCCACACAAAAAAAGTCGGATACAGGCTATGATACTGTTTTAGGTCTCCATTAAGAGTCTTATACATAGGGAAGACATGTTTCCTAGAAAAATGTGAATTAAAAAGCAAAACCAGTACCATTTCATACTACAATACCTGTTATCAAAGAAAAAAACCAGTAAGTGTTGAAGATGTGCATAAATTAGAACCCTCTTGTACTTCTGGTAGGGACTATACCTGCTTTCAGTAATACTTGAGCAATCTCCCAAAAGGCAAGTATTTTTCCATATGATTCAACAATTCTGTGGAAGAGAAGTACTCAAGAAATGAAAACACACACAAATGTTTATACCAACATTATTTGAGGAAGCAGTATGAATGTCCATCAGTAGATAATGTAGTATAACCTAACAATGAAAAAATCCATTAAAACATGGAAGTACCTAAACAGCCTAAGTAAAAGAAGCCAGTCACAAAAGAACATTTCTTTGCATTTATGAAAGTCTAAAATAAGACATTTCATGCGGTCAAAATAGGTAAAAGCCGTAAAGGTTTGTTAAGGCAAACAGAGTGACTACTTCTAAGTACAGGTTTCTTTTAGGTATCAAACAATTAGTCTGACACTCATACCAACAGCTCTTCACAATAAAAAGTTTAAGCCCAGTGGTGGTGGGAGTGCACCTTTAATCTCAGCACTCCAGAGGCAGACTGTCTGTTCTGAGACAGCCAGGATTACACAGAAAAACCGTATCGAAAAAAACAACAAAACATTACAGAACAAATCGAGTTTATCAGAATGATTCTGACTGGCAGATGAATGTGGTACTAAGCCAGCTGAACTGACTGCTTTAATTTTTTTGTTGTTGATAGTTTGGGTTTGTTTTTTTTTTTTTAATTTATGGGTATGAGTGTCTTGCATGCCAGATGTCTTTTTGCCATATGCATGCCTGGTTCCCAGAGATACCAGCAGATGTTGGATTCCTGGAACTGGAATTACAAGAGGTTGTGAGCCACCATGTAGGTGCTGGGAAATGAATCCTCTGGAAGAGTGAGTACTTTTAACCACTGTGTGGTATCTTCAGGCTCAGGTTTAATGTTTCAAATGTGTGACTCATTAATGGTTATATAGAGGCTGATACCAGCCAGTTCAATCAATTAAGTTTAATGTCTGAAATTATAAATTTTTATATAAATTTTAACATCTGTATGCTAATATACTAAAGGTTGTCAAGTAATAGTTCCCCACCCCTATTTAAACAAGGTAAATGTCAGCTTAATTTATTGACTTAAAGTTTAAAATTTACCTTGAATATTTAGGGATTTAAAAGAGTTTGTAATAGTTTGTGCCTTTTATGATTATGCATTATAATTTATTTTACTCAATTATATTCATCTTTTTCTCAGTAATTAGTATTCATACATTCTTGCTGTCTACAAACATGAATTTAAAATGGTCGCATTTGAAAGTAAGTTCTCTGAAATTGATGAAGTGTAAAAAATGCCTTTTTGTGAACATCTTAGGCTTTTTTAAAAGAATATTTTATTTTTTAAAATTAAAATTTTTATTTTATGTGAATTGCCCGCATGTGTAACTACTGTGTAAGGGTGTCAGATCTTAGAATTATAATTGTTAGCTGCCATATAGATGCTGGGAATCAAACTCAGGTCCCCTGGAAGAACAGTTGTTGCTCTTAACCGCTGAGCCATCTCTCCAGCCCCCATAATTCTTTTAAAAAAACAAAAAAACAAAAAAAAAAAAACCCTTGTTTTAAATTCTGAGCAAGGCAGACATTTGAGAAGACACCAGCTCCTTTGCAGTCCAGAAACTGAAGGCAGGCTCCCCTGTGTTAGATCACAGAACCTCATTCATACTAGGCGAGCACTCGAACACTGCATCCGGTGCTCTCATTTAGTTTGACACTCATGAACATTTGTCTTTGACTGCAATGCTCTCTAATAGCAGATTAACATTGACCAATGGTAGATTCTGGAACCTACTGAACTTATAACCAGCATTTTCTGAAGCACTATTTTGAGGTTAAGAGCACTGACTGTTCTTCCAGAGGACCTGAGTTCGGTTCCCAGCATCCACATGGCAGCTAAACATCCAAGATCTGACACCCTTACATAGTTATACATGCAGGCAAAACACCAATTCACATAAAATAAAACTAAATATTAAAAAAAAATTTTTTCTTTCTACTTGAGACAGGGTCTCATTGTGTATCCCTAGCTGTGCTAGAATTTACTCTGTAGAGCAGGCTAGCAATGCCTCCTGAATTCTGGGATTAATGGTGTGTGCTGCCAGGGCCCCGCTCTGGATCTTGTTCTCAGTCACACAGTGAGCCAGTTATAGGAGGGCTCAAGGGAAACTGATTAAGGATGTGGAACCCTGAGTCTTTCTAAGGGAAAGGCTGATAGGGACATTTCCAAGTCCACCCTGAAACCCAGGATGAAATTCAGTGGGCATTTTCCAGGTGTTTCTAGGCAGTTTCTCTGAGTTTGACCCTGGGCATCTTGAAACTGTAGAGCAGCCTGGCCCTGAACCCAGGAGCTTCGCTGCCTCTGCCTCCCAAGTGCTGAGATTAAAAGCTGCCACTGTCCCAGTTCAACACTACCTCTTAACAGGAAACAATCAAGACTAAACTTTAGGCCCCCCCCCCCAACACAGAATGCTAGAGCAATGCTCATAAAAGAGGGACAGTGCCAAGAGAGTGTGTGTCACCTCCATGGAGCTCTAAGCACAGTGGAAGTGTACGAGTGTATGTATGGTTGAATGTATGTGTCTTCCTAGTACAGAGAACCCATCTCAAACTCAGGTCAGGGTACAAATGCCATCACACTGACTCAAGAATAGACAAGCCTGACCAAAGTTGACACTTAAATTGCAACATGGCCTCACTGCACAAGACCAAAGACAACTTTGCTACCTTCCTTACTACACTTCAGGTCTGAGGAATAATGTAATCCCACCTCTATCTTAGCACCTAGGAGGATGGCTATGGAGTTTAAGGCCAGCCAGGATTATACAATGTACCCTTATCCCAAACAAACAAAGCCACCTGTGAAGACAAAACTAAATTCTAGGTTCAACTGTGCCCTGGTTTCGGTCTTGGAAGGGGTGGGAAGGATGTTTGAACCATTTGCCTGTCCAACATTAAACACCAAGCAGGGCAACTCTTTCTTCCATGCCCTGTGTTGATTTCAGAAGCAGGGGCAGCCACTGTGGGGAACAATGTCCTTTTCCACTGAACTGGGCTGTGCTGAGGCTTACAATGCTCACACCCTGCTGTCTTTCTCTTGGCCTCTTCCAGTTTTTGAAGGCAGAAAATAATCTTCCCTGAAGACACGTGATAGATTTAAGTAAAAAAAGCACTTCTCCAATGCCCTTGCTTCTGGAATCCTGGCCCCAGTCTAGCTGAGCTGGTGGATGAGCTGATTGATGCGTTCCCCCTGATAGCCAGGAGAGCTCATCTCTTTGAGGAACCCCACTCTGTTCTTGGTAGCATAACAGGCCACAGAGAGGTGAAAAGGGCACAAGAATGAAGAAATCTCCTGGAAAAGCTTCCCAGGGAAGGCAATTTCATGAATGAGGTCTCCCAGGCAAATGACACCAAATCTCCTGATGCTCCTCAGTAACTGTGTTGTCTATCAGAGGGACAGCCTTAATTTTTGCTTGTCCACAATTCAAGATAAGTTCCTGGACAGACTTCAGATTTGGAAATTCCTAAGACACATAAGGCTCCACTGTGCACAGCATTTTGACACTTTGAGGAGTGACACTGACAAAGACACCACTGAACAGCTTCTCCAGACGAAGTTTAGCTGTGGTCTTCTTTACCAATAAACTCACTCCTACAGTCCTTTCCATGCAAATGATGAAGGCCAAGGAATGTTTACCAGGCACTTACAATGCATGAGGTTTCACTTCTAGTTGCCAGACTCGCACTATATCCCATTCCTGCCACCAGGAATCATGGAGGAATGATTCCAGTCACTTAAACCTTAATTCTTTTGATTTCCCCTCCCTCTTTGCCAAAAGTGCCTGCTTTGCCTGGGTGGCTTTGAGTGCCTGGTAAGCCTTACTCCAAAGGGATCTTTTTTCCTTCTTCTTCCTCCGCCATCTTTTCCCATCTTAGGCTTTTAACCATAATTTTTTGTTTACATTCAAGGTTGTGGTATTTTTGAACTTTTGATATTTACAGTTTTCTTCAAAGGAATCAAGCAGTAAGACCTTTCCACTTGGCACAAACTCATAAAAATAAGAGCAGTTGCTGAAGGTAGGTTCTAGAAAAAGAGGTTTGGTAAACTAGAATAAAGCATATTGATGACTGCAACAACTTCCATTCAAAAGTTAGAAACTCGTCCTTAGAGTATCACTTCACATTCACTAGGATAACCATTTAAAAAGTGGGAATAAGAGCCTGGCAGGGGTGGTGCACACTTTTTATCCCAGCACTTAGGATGCAGAGGCAAGTGATCTCTGAATTCAAGGCCAGTTTGGTCTACAAAGGGAGTTCCAGGACAGCCACGGCTACACAGAAAGGCTGTCTTGGTATTGGGGGAAAGTGGTGGTGGAAGTTAAGTCTGAGAGGATGGAGGGAAAACTGAACCTCTGTACAACAATGAGGAAGTGTGTAAGATAGTGCAGCCATAATGAGAAAGTCTGGCAGTGTTCCAGAAAGCTAAAGAGAATTATGACCCAGCAATTTACTCTCATCTCAAAAGAACTGAAAATAGATGTTCTGGGTTGGGTGTCTAGCTCAGTAGTAGAATATTTGCCTAGCATACACCAGTCCAGGATTTGATTCCCTAGCACTGCAAAAAAGATGTCCAACCAAAACAGACACAAATATCCCATAGTACTAGTCACAACAGCAGAAACAATCAATCCAAATATTCAGATAAGCAAGATGTATTATCCACACGGTAGAAAATATTCGGCTCTAAAAAAAGATGAAGTATGGGAAAATACTGTAACACAGATGAGCGTGAAAAATATACCAAGTGAATAAATCCAGAATACTGTAGCCAGAAATGATCTTGCAAATGAATTACAAACTGTTAGTGTTTGTTATGGGGACAACTGTATAAGAGTTGATTTTCACATAACATGCTCTAAAATATTCATTTTTTCTTCAGCAAGAACTTGACATAAAATGTGGTTAACCACAAAGATTTCTCATATTTATTAAAATTAAATGTACTAAAAATTCCAAAAGTGATAGAAAAAATTCAATCACTAAGCTTAAACACTTCTGATTAACACTTTGTACTAATTTGCAAGTACAAATAAGTTTTGGTATAATAGTTATAGAATTTTTGTAGTGTTCCCTATCTTTGCACTCTAGCTATGTTAACATTGGTATGCTGGAGATTTGACTAAGAGTATCTGAATATCCTGAAATATCTGTATATAACCTGATTTTGTCATTTAATCCACAACTATAAGACTTAAAATGTTTGGTAAATTCTAGTTTCTCTAAACACAGTTCAAGACCACCATGGCATTAATTAATATAGGAACTCAATGCATTTTTGTGTATTGGGGGTGGGGGTATTTATGAATAATCTCAGTTTTCTGGCTGGATGGTGCTGATGTATGCCTTTAGTCCCAGTACTTGGGAGGTAGAGGCAGGCAGATCTCTCAGTTCAAGGCCAGCCTGGTCTTCAGACTGAATTCCAGGAAAGACTCCAAAAGCAACACAGAGAAAACCATGTCTAAAAAAAAAAATATTTCACAAAAGAATTGGTTCTGACTATATAAACTGCCACTGAAATGCTCTCAAAAAATAGCATGTGTATGGCTGGGAATGTAACTCAGTGGTCCTGAATTTGACCCTCAGAAAGAGAAACAAAATAACCCATTACCATATTTGGGAAGGCACAATTTGATAGCATCAATTTTTCTTTTAACAAGATCCCAAGAAACTGCCATCTTAATGATTACTTTCCTTTAAATAATTTGAATAAAGGTTCAATCTGAAGTGCAGATGACATGTTTTATGCTCAGACTTACTAACTTAAGAGTATGTGGTAGAATATGAAAACAGACTACATTAGAAAAATATGAGGAAAAAGACATTTTTCAAAAGAGGAAAGTTCTTATGCTACTGAGTTAGAAATTAAAATTTTTGAAATAAGGGCTTCAAGACTGGAAAATTAGAGCTCTTTTTGAGATGAGAGGCTTTACTATCTAAGCCAGAAATATGAAACTTCAGAAATATGAGCTATGCTGCAGTTAATCCTGAACATCAAAAAACAATAACTAAAGTGTTACTAGTAATGTATGGTGACAACAAATTTAGTAAACTCAGTTATCTAAACTAGATTCTACCAACACAACTTGTAATTTGTCCTCTTAAAATGTTTGGCTTCATTTTAAATTTTCTTTTATATATAAACTATGTGGTACTATTCTGTTACTCAAACTATAATACTTAAAGTATATAAAAAGCTTATTTCAGATGTTGGCAAAAGCCCAATGTCCCCTTTTTTTTTCCATTTATGTAGCCGAAAGTAGCCTTGAAGTGTGTGTGTAACCCAGACTAGTATTGAACTCAAGGCAGCCCTAACTCAGACTCCTGAGTGTTAGGACTTCAGCTATAAAGCACCATGCCTAGTTCCCTTTCTCACTTATAAAAACCACAAATTTGAAAACACTTCCAGCAAAGAAATGCTCAACACTTCATGTACAATTAGAAGCCTCTAACACAAGTTTCTCATAAAATAACTGTGCTCTGTTCCTTCATAGTAGTACATGGTCAAGTACCCTGTGTGTTTACAGATATTTTTCATAAGAGTCAAGACAAGGGGTCAAGTTATGTTGCTGCCTCCTTTGAATAAATATTCCATTGTACTTGCATCTTACTATTAAAATGGGCTGAAGTGAAAATGAGAACACAAATTATGCACATTTGTGCCATCATTTGTACCCTAAAAAACAAAATGCTAGAAATAACAGAAGGAAAATACTTGCTAACTGAAAAATGAAAAAAAACCGATAAAAATTGGTAATGGCATATTTTTATCTTTTGTTAAATCTCTAAAATTATAATAAATTCTAACCAAATTGAGGTAGTGATAGACTAATGTATTCCATCTCTCTGAAGTCTTTTATCTTTTACCTGCATGTTCCCTCCTTCCCCAATTATATGAACATAATTCAACATAAAATGTGTTATGAAAGAAAATGAGATTATTCAAATAGTACTAAAAATCTTAATTACCAGATTAAAAAAACTTATAAAATATACACAATAATTTTTTTCTTGCTAGTCATAAATATGTTTTCCCCCAAATGTAGGAAATTAAAAAGATAAAGATATTATATGATGCAAACATCATGAATTGTTCTGTAACAAAGCCATCTGGAACATAACTAGTAGGGAATGACCATAATAAAGTTTAGTGTCTAGATTTCCTCTTTGAAGATTTTTATATATAAGCTCTGATTCATACTAAATTTTCTGAAAAGTAACTAGCTTCCTTTTCAGACTCAAGCAAAATCTATTTCCATTTTAAATCACATACCAGTGCTATGTGATCGGAAGGATGAGAAACACTAGGTAAGGCCTGGTGAGTGGTAACTTCTTCATGACTAGGTAATGGAATCACCTGTTCAACCTCTAAAGCATTTAAGTCAATGAAAATGTAATCTAAACATCCGTGAAACCCACCAACATAATTTGTGTAGGCAGGTTCACCACAAGCACTTTTCAGCTTGAAAAGATGTGTGAGAGACATGCTGCATCTTTCCTCTTCCCCATTGGAAGCCCAGTCTTCATGATCCTCTGTGATGCTGCCGTTGATGACAAAATGATACATTCCTGTTGATGGTGTACTATTAAAGTCTCCACAAAATATAACTGGGATGCCAGGATACAGGTCACATGAAACATGTCTAATGTGAGCCAAAGCTACTGCCATTTGAATGAGACGAATGTATCCACCTACAAACAAACAAAATTAGTTTAAGTACTTTTTAAAGCCCTTTTCCAAGGAGGGGGAACATCTCACAAATTATTGTACTTGAGTAAGATGAAACATATGTGTGTGTGTGTAGGTGTGACAGGTGGGATGTGTGTCTTGGTGTTTGTGTGGAGGTCAGAGGACAATTTATGTTGAGTTGGTTGTCTTTCCACCATATGGGTCCCTGGGACTGAAGACAGGTCATCAAGCTTGATGGAAGCACCTTTACTAGCTGAGCCGTATAAGCAACTTTAAATAATCATCCATAGCATGTGAGTCACATTCAAGATAAATGTTTGTCCGGGGCTGGGGTGGTACACCTGGAATCTCAGCTTTGAGGCAGCTGAGGCGAGAGAATTTGAAGTTCTACACCAACATACATTTCAAAGCTCTATCAAAAACATCTAAAAGCAAGATATGTATGTATGTATGTATGTATGTATGTATGTATGTATGTATGTATGTATGTATAATTAAGTCACTTGTAAAACTAAATAAAACCTACCTTTTGGGTGCCAGTAGAGATGGGTATTAGCGACACATATCTTTTTAGAAGAGTCCTTTGTAGACTGAAGAACTGAAATCTACAATAGGAAACACCAAGAGTTCAGTTGGTGTCTGCCAATCTCCCAAAACTTTTTGGTTTTTGTTGCTGGAGACAATTTCTCACCACGTAGTCCTGTCTGTCCTGGAGCACATGGAAAATAGACTGGCTTCAAAACTCCTGCCTCTTTCTCCAAAGTGCTGGGATTATGGACAAGTTGCCACAACACCCCATCCTCTAGAATGTTTTGTACTTAAGACTGTAGGCTGAGCTGTTTTATTTCATAGTCCCTTGAAAACTAAGATAACATTTTAAAAGCTGATATTGCAAGTTTTTTTTTTTTTTAAAAAAACACTTTTATTTATTTATTTGCTTTGGTGTTTGCCTGGAACTGGAACTACAGACAGTTGTTAGCTGCCATGTGGGTGCTGGGAATTGAACCCGGGTCCTCTGGAAGAACAGAGGGTGCTCTTAACCACTGAGCCATCTCTCCAGCCCCTGATATTGCAAGTTTTAAGGTATGTTAACCAATATAAAGAACAATTATGAAAAAAATATACATTTTAGTTGACAAAATTAAGACTGGATACTGTTTTTAAGTGTAAAAATCACATGCTCTTGAAGATAGGCGGATCTCTTTGAACAGTCCAGCATTTACAGCATTGTGCCTTGGAACAAGACACTCTTCAATATTAAAATGGTAAAGAAATTATATCACCTATCTCATAGATGTGTGTATTCAATTAATTGAGAACACTGTGCTCAAAAACAGGTAGGTATTTGTTTTACTCTGAACAAAATCCCGTACTTAAAAGCTCTGAACAAAAACAATAAAAATGTCCTTTAAAAAACAAAGACAAGACCGAGTGTGGTGGCACGCCAATTTAAACCCAGCACCTGAGAGAGAAAGGCAGATGAATCTCAGTGAATTCAAGGCCAACCTGACCTACATATCCACTTCCAGGACATCCACAGCTACACAGTGAGGCCCTATATCAACAAAACTCAACAATAAGCAAAAAATAACAAAGACAGTTTTGAGCTAAGAAGCAATTCACACCATGAACATGCTAGCCTAGTCAACTGTCTAAGAATCCTAGTTCATACCATGAACCAGAGTAAGAACATTTGAACACTTTCTCATTTTCTATGAATTAAGAGTATTTGTAAAAACAGACCAAAAAGCCAATGAGTTTTTTTACATACTAGATAGCAATAGTTGTGAAACAAGTCTTAAAACAAGAGGCACTTACACTTGTAACTGCTTTAAAGTGCTCTCAAACAGTGCTTGGCAAATTACTATCATTACTGAATTTCACTGTATCTACCTGGACTGTAAGCACTAAGAATGTCTCTATTCATCTTGTTCAAGGCAGCCAACCTGTGGCAGGGTTAGGCACACTAGGGGTGCTTTCTATGTGCTGGGTTAATGAACAAGCCACCCTATATAACACACTAGGGCAAACACACTTTAAAGAAATACAATCTAGACAGTCAATGATAAGTACTAACACCATCTCTCCACTCAGAAAGGGCTCTAAACATGGGTGAGTATGAAGAAAATAGGCAGAGCTACTTGACCTGAAGAACAGACGATCTCTGGAGCACCTTTTCCTGCGCCAGAGGGTTCAAAGCCAGTTTCTCTACTAGTTCTTTGTGCAGTGGGTCCGACTCCAGGGCTTCTTGAAAAGAAATGTCGTGTTGGCTGAGGAGGCTAAACTTCGATTTTCGGTAGAAAGTGGCCAGACCTTCGTGCTGTTTGATTCGAAACACGCCCTCCAGCCCGAAGGCATCCAGGGCCGGTACCAAGCTGTCCGTGAACACTGCGCGGTCCACCTCCTGCAAACAGATGAGATCTGCGTTGTAGCCCGTGAGCTCCTTTTGGATTAGGTTCTGGCGGTAATCGAGCTCCAGGGCGTAGGGGGCACAGTACGGATACAGGACTGTCCGAGAGAACTCAGTCTGGGCGTACGTGTCTGCCAGGATGTTGTAGGAGACAGTACGGATCAAAGAGTCCTCTGTCACCTTCTTGGTGTACAGATGTCGATGGTCAAAAGTGCAGGCGCCAGGGCCGGCCTCCACCGGACACACGCTTTCCAGCTCTCGGCTTGGCCCGAAGCGCTGCCCATTGCCCGGAGTGCAGTGAAGCTTGAGCCGCAGCCCGATGTCAGCATTGCTCGGTGTGTAGACGCGATCCTTTACACCCGTCTCGGTCCAAGTTGAAGACGACGAAGAGTGAGACGATGACGCAAGGCCGCTGTCGCCGGGCTCTGCCGCACCGGGTTTGACTTCCTTGTACCAGCGGAACACGGAGCTGGCGGAATCCCCAAATTCCAGGCTGAGTTTAGGACAGACCGGGAAGCCAGCCATGATGTAGCGCGGCAACTGGAGCTCCGTGAA
>PVIH01011234.1:0-62368 GCA_004025045.1 Sigmodon hispidus | reverse complement strand
GAATTAGAAACTTCACAACACCCAACCATCTATTTCATTGGTAAAAGGTTAATTTAATTACATGAAATTTTCCCTGACTCCACTGTACATTTTTCAGAAAATGAAAGTAAAGCTCACAAACAGGGCCGGAGCTGTAGTTAGTGGGAACATGGTTAAAACAAAACAAAACAAAACACAAAAAACAAAAATCCAAAGCAAAACAAAAAAATCCCATCATATATACTTAGTGTTCTTCCCTTTTGGCTCCACAAGATACAAATAATTAAAGATTAGACTTACAAAAAAAAATTGCATTTGTGCTGAAACATACAGATTTCTTTTGTATGACTTCATAAATACTATAACAACTATTTACCTAACACAGTAAATAGCTATTTATTTATTCATATATATATATTCATATATATGTATATATCTATTTACATCTATATGTGTCTATCAGTGTGGGCATGCATATCATTGTGTTTATGTGCAGCAGGAGGTCAGCTTTCCTATCATGTGGGTCTAGGGACTGAATTTAAGCTTACTTACCCACTGAGCCATTTTGCTGATTCTTATTTATATTTTTGAAGATAGAATGTATATAATCTAGGCTGGTTTAAAACTTAGAATTCTGGGGCTGGAGAGATGGTTCAGTGGTTAAGAGCACTGGGTACTCTTTCAGAGGACCTGAGCTCACTTCCCAGCACCCACATAGCAATTCACAACTGTCTGTAACTCCAGTTCCAAGGGATCTGATACCCTAACACCAAAGTACATAAGTTAAAATTAAATAACTTAAAAAACAAAACAAAACTTAGAATTCCCCTGCCTTAGTTTTTCAGGAACTTGGATTATAGGTGTGTGTTACCTCACATCTCTGTCTTAAATTGAGTATTATAAAAGGTAGAGAGATGATTTAAAGTGTGCAGAGAATTCATGTTATATGCAAATATCAGACCATTTTATGAACAGGACTTGAACACCCATGGTTTTGGTGTCTGTGATGGTTACACTGTCAGCTTGGATTTGAGTGAATGTAGAGTCAGTCACCTAGGAGGGACACCTCTGGGTGTGCTTTACAGTGTTTCCAGGAAGGTCTAATTAGAAAAGAAAAGATCTACCATGAATGTAGATTTACTTGTGATCTGGGGTCCTGAACTTAAAAACAAAAATGGAAAAAGAAACTGGCTAAATACCAGCATTGATGTCTCTCTGCTTCATGACTGTGGACGGATGCAGCTACTAAGTATACACTACTACTGCTCATATTTCAAATCCTCTTGCCCTAACTTGATATTTTCTCCATTTTACAAATGACAAAGGAGAATCTAGATTCAAGGAGGCTATTTTCTTGTGCTGAAAGTCACAAAGCTGAAATACAAAGTACTGGTTCAGATTAGAAGGCAGCCGTGGCTACAAAGCAAGACCATGGCAAGAAAGGAGAGGGAAGAGGAAAAGAAGGGAAGCCCTCCTCTTACCTTTTGGGCTACTGGTGATGTTTGCGCTGAGTGAAGATGGGCTCTTACTCAGAAGCACATCCTCCTCCCCTGCTGAACTCTGGAAATCCATTTTCTTCACATCGCCTCCTGAAATCCTTAGCTCAGTGATGTCATCCCCCTGGGGTGTGAGTGGTTTATACTGGCAAAGAGCTGGGTCTCTTGGTACTAAAAAAGCACTAGGGTCAAAACTTTCACGAGGAAATTTTACAATTTTCTGTGATTTTATCCACCGTCCATTTACAAACTGAAATCGTTTAAGGTGAATAATCTGAAGAAGAAAAGGTAGAAACAATTGCATTCAAGGGTTCTGATAAACATGTAATATTTGCACATTGTTAACAAACAATCTCAAATGTAAAATCTTTTTGTTTTTTTTGAGACAGATTTCTCTGTGTGGCCCTGGTTGTCCTGGAACTCACTCTTTAGATGAGGCTGGCCTCGAACTCAGAGACCTACCTGTTTTCTGCCTGCTGAGTGCTAGGTGAATGCCACTAGACCCAGCCAAATGTTAAGTTTCAAGTAAATGCTTTTATTCCTTGTTTTATATGATATTTATGTGCATATATGCAATCGGCAAAGTCATCAAACCTGATATTTAAAAATCTATGCATCTAACTGCATATTAGTCATACCTTATATTAAAAAAAAAAAATTTCCTGTGCCTTACCTACCAGGTTCCTAAATCTGCCCCTGCCTGCTTCTTCCTTTCCTTAAGTCCCATTTCTGGAGTTAGCTAAATGAATGTTATCAATTTCTTGTGTATTTGTTCTTGGGAAACTATTATGGTCATGGAAAAAAGAATCTACTTTCTTTTCACAGGATAGTATAGTAGGATCATGACATTAAGTCAGAGTCTCAATAAAACATCCTAGTCCAGGGGTTGAAGAAATGGCTCAGAGGTTAAGAGCAATTACTGCTCTTGAAGAAGATCTAGGTTTGGTTCCCAGTGTCCACATGGTAGTTAACTTCTATAAACCTGTTATCAGAGGATCTAATACCCATTTCTGGCCTCTGGGTTCGAGTTAGGGTTAGGACATATTTTATTTTATATTTCTGGATATTTGTGCCTGCCTGTATGACTGTGTATCACTTGGCTGGATCCATGTGTGGTGGTGCACATCTTTGATCTCACCATTACGGAGGCAGAGAAGATGGATATCTGCGAATTTGAAGCCAGTCTGGTCTATGTAGCAAGTTTCAGGCTAGCCAGGGCTACATATTAAGACCCTGTCTCAAAAGACAAAAATCCCAGCACTGAGTTGTGGATATGGCTTAGCCATTAAAATGTATGCAAGCATGAGGGCCTAATTTCTTTCTTTTTTTTTAAAAATATATTCTTTTTTTTTTTTTTTTTAAAAAAAACTTTATTTGTTTATTTATTTGCCTTGGTGTTTGCCTGGAACTGGAACTACAGACAGTTGTTAGCTGCCATGTGGGTGCTGGGAATTGAACCCGGGTCCTCTGGAAGAGCAGATGGTGCTCTTAACCTTTGAGCCATCTCTCCAGCCCCCATCTGTAAGAGGTTCTTAAACTCCAGCTCCAGAGAAGCCAACAACCTTTTCTGGCTTCTTGGAAAACCACAGATACCACAGACACATATACAAAAACATTTATAAAATAAAATAAATTTTTTTTTTGAGGGGGGGTGTTTTGAGACAGGATTTCTGTGTAATCATCCTGGCTGTCCTGGAATTCATTTTGTAGACCAGGCTGGCCTCAGACTCAGAGAGATCCGCCTGCCTCTAGCTCCCAAGTTCTAAGATTAAAGGAGTGTGGCATCACTGCTTGGTAATAAATAAATCTTTTTTTTTTTTTAAACTTCTTTATTTATTTATTTGCCTTGGTGTTTGGACTAGAAAAGCTTTCATTCTCTTTTGGAATTCAAATTTACCAGGTTACAATCCATTTGTACAGTATTTCTCATATTGCACTAGACTGCAGTTAACTGGCCTGCATCACTTTCTCTCCTTCAAGGCTCTAAGCTCACTTACAGAATCTAGCACATATTTTTAGAACAATTAATTTCTCTTTTCAACATAAAAGTCTTGCACAGAAAAGTTTATTCACCCATTCTTTTTTGAAGAAAAGATGGCTGTTTTTAATTACACGTGTTTGTACATCTCTGTGTGTATATGGGTACAAGAGTGCAGGTATCTGAGGAGTCTAGAGGTGTTAGATCTCTCTCAGGGCTCAGGACAAAACTCAGGTCCACTGAACTATCTCTCAGCTCCCATCCACCCCCCTTTTTTAGTTTTTCTTTTCTTTTTTTTGAGTCAAGGTCTTACTCTGTAGTTAGGCTGGCTTGGAACTCACTATGTTGTCTAAGTGTGCCTTAAATTTTTGGTGCTCCTTCTGTCTCAGCCTCCTAAATTTTGGGACAATCCAGGTATAAAAAGGTTTTAAGCACAGCTACAGAAGTATTTTATTCTCAAAAATAGCCCAAAAGTCTGGTGAATGACTTCTCTCATTTACACTACCTCTCATGGAGGCAAGGTTATTAACATACCAGAATTGGAGGAAGCCTCCAGAGGTCCAGCTTCTTAGTTGCTAAACAGTGAGTTTTACACTTGGAGCAGTAGTACATCTCATTTTCCCCCAGCTCCTCCTCACTGGTGAAGGCACGGAGACAGCTGTCCAGATTGATGGGCTCAGCCTGTGCTCGACGACTCTGCTCCACGCTTTCATGTTCCTCTACAACCTATAAGAGGAGGAATAGAATAAATCAAAATTGGGAGGAGGGCATTTAAAATAAACAGTAGATATGTACCATCTTCTCAGTCACTTACTTGCTCTTACATAATCTGTATGTATTGGGGGAAATACAACCCAAAATAAGAGTCTTTGAGCAATAACACAAACACACACACACCTTATCAATAACATCTTGGATAACATTTTTTTCTTTTAAACTTCATTCATCCATTTATTTATTTACTTATTTATTTATTTATTTATTTGCCTGGAACTGGAACTACAGACAGTTGTTAGCTGCCATGTGGGTGCTGGGAATCGAACCCAGGTCCTCTGGAAGAGCAGATGGTGCTCTTAACTGCTGAGCCATCTCTCCAGCCCCCTTGGATAACATTTATACAACTAGATTTTTCCTTTAGAGATAAGTCTCACATAGTTCAGGATGGCCTTGAATTCACTATGTAACTTAGAATAATTTTGAGCCTTCCGGTCTTCCTGTTTAACTGAATAGAAATCTTTCCCAGGGCTGGAGAGATGGCTCAGAGGTTAAGAGCACTGACTGTTCTTCTGAAGGACCTGAGTTCAATTCCCAGCAACCACATGGTGGCTCACAACCATCTATGATGACATCTGGTACCCTCTTCTGTATACTGTATACATAATAAATAAATAAATATTAAAAAAAAAAAAGAAATCTTTCCCAAACTGAAACATTCTCTCCATGAGAATTGGCTTACTCTTCCACAAGAACTGGGTTCAATTTTCCAGTATCCATATGATGTATAACAACTATTGTAATTCCAGGTTGAGAGGATTTAATGCCCTCTTCTGGCCTCTGTACATGCCTACAGAGACACATTCAGGAAAAACATCCTCACATATATTCCCTCCAAGAGGTAGGCAGGAGGCTCATGAGATTCAGGAGGTAAATAAACTTCACATAAAGCTGAAACTTGCAAGATCTTCAACCCCAAAGCTGTTTACCAACTAACAACTGTCTGAGAAGACTGGCCAGCAACATGCTAGAAGTTCTTGACCTATCCAGCTGCCTGCAGACTGTGCAGGAGGCTCCAGAAGTCAGAAGATCCTCTGGAAAAGAACAGCACTTTTAATCACCTTCTAGCCCTGATACAGTTGTATAAATGAATGCCTATTTTTGTAAGTAATGCTTCACTCATATCTCTGTTAGTAACTCCAATAAAAATTGTGGTTCTTCACCAAGTTGGACTTTGGTGTAACTTTTACTTTGATATGTAGTGAGTTTTTCTCTGAGGAGGTGAGTAGGTGTGGGTGCATACTGTATAACCCTGGAAAAACAGGTGTGTGCCACTGTAGGTGATTTTTATGCTGTGCTGGGGAGGGAATGGAGGGCTCTATGCATGCTGAGTAAGCACTTTATAAACCAAGCTGCATCCTCAGTCCTTGACCATAATCTCTTTTGAAATTTTCCCCCAAATCCTTTGAAATGACAAAACAAAAAACCAAGTGTTAAACTGCTTGTCTATTTCTCAATATTGACATACTTAAGAAAATTTAAATGTGAACTAGCTTTCAGGAAAAGAGTTGTAAGAGTGAGTCAATTCTACTTTAGACAGAAAGACAGCATTAAAATACTACACATGTGGGGCTGGAGAGATGGCTCAGCGGTTAAGAGCACTGTCTGCTCTTCCAGAGGACCCGGGTTCAATTCCCAGCACCCACATGGCAGCTAACAACTGTCTGTAGTTCCAGTTCCAGGCAGACACCAAGGCAAATAAATAAATAAAGTTTAAAAAAAAAATACTACACATGTGACAGAGTTAGGAGAAATAATATGAAAATATCTGGATGAAATAAGATAAAAAAACACACATCATAAGAAAACAATACAGCTGGGGTTGGTGGTACACACCTCTAATCCTAGCACTTGGGAGGCAGAGGCAGGCAGATCTTTGTGAGTTCAAGGCCAGTCTAGTCTACAAAGTGAGTTCTAGGACAGCCAGGGCAACACAGAAAACCCTGTCACAACCCCACTGCCACCAAAGAATCCAATATACTAGGCATTAAACCCTAATATGCAACTAAACTGCATATCAGCATATGTAACAGACTTATCAGAGAACTAGGTGTCATCATTGTATGCTTCATGACTGTGTTTTGGAGGAGAGTAAAGTGGATAAATCCCTCATGCAGGCTAGGCAGGTACTCTACCACTGAGTTGCTGCAGTTATTAGGCAGCAAAATAAAAATAAGCTTTAAAAGAACATACATTTGCTGATATAATCTGTAATTTCTGGCCAGATCTTTGGGGTCTAGGTAACCAGTATGATAAGCTTTGGGACAAGAAGGAGTTAAGTATGAGAACAGAGAGAGAGAGCAAAGGCTGAGAGTGTAAATCAGCTGTAGTGTTTGCTTAAGGCGTTTTGAGGCTCTGACTTCAATCTCTAGCATTGTAAAGAAAGGGGAGGAAAAAAAAAAAACCCACCAAGCACAAACAAAAAGAGGGAACATAAAAGGAGTGAGAAGGGGTGTAGTAGGTCAGAGGGGAAGGAGAGAAGGAAGGGCCAAGAAGGCAATAGTGAAAGATTTTATCACCCAGTCTCATACTACAATCCAACAGCAATAAAAAAACCACGGAGATGAGGCTAAGTCTCTACTATGTATGAGAAGGTAGGGATGTCATGCTATCAGTGATGTGACGGCTATCTGAGATTTCACATATGAATACTGATATTTCTTTAAAATTTTTTTTTTGATTTATTTATTTATTATGCATACAGTTTTACAGAAGAGGGCGCCAGACCTCATCATAGATGGTTGTGAGCCACCATGTGGTTTTGCTGGGAATTGAACTCAGGACCTCTGGAAGAACATTCAGTGCTCTTAACCTCTGAGCCATCTCTCCAGCCCCGAATACTGATATTTCAATTCTTGCTTCTTCCTGTCAGATCCTAGTGTTTACTACCCCACTTACTACCCCCCTTCTATAGGTGAACAGCTTATCTTCACCTGAGGCAATTTTCTGTTAGCTTTACTTTAAACTCTTGGGAACACTGGACTGCTTTAGATTATGAATGGCACATTTTAGCCCATTTCATTTATTGCAAGTTTTCAAGTGAGACTTTTTTCCCTCCCAGAGATGGTAGCTGAGTCACAAGCTGTCAAATGTGCCAATAAATTATCAAGGTTGGAATTCACTAGACAATGAAAGGTTTCTTGGTTGGTTTTTCTTTTTGTTTCTTTTTAAACTGTATGTATGTATGTATGTATGTATGTATTTATTTATTTGTGTATACAGTGTACAGAATAGGGTACCAGATTTCATTATAGATGGTTGTGAGCCACCATGTGGTTGCTGGGAATTGAACTCAGGACCTCTGGAAGAACAGTCGGTGTTCTTAACATCTGAGCCATCTCTCCATCCCTCTTTTTGTTTGTTTAACAAGGCGGGGTTTCTCTGTGTAGCACTGGCCTTGAACTCAGAAATATGCTCCCTGTCCCTGCCTCCAGAGCTGAGATTAAAGGTGTCTATCGACATCATTTGGCTAAAAGGGGATTTCATTTGGGTCACTAATTCCAAAAACAAAATCAGTAATAATAAGGCACTAATAGTCTCTTAGTGTCTGTGGTTTTTTGTGACAGGGACTTGCTATATAGTCAGGTGGGCACTGACCAGCTGGCCTCACACTCCTGAGCCTCTTGTTTTAACTTCTTGAGTGCCAGTATTATGAGCCTGTGCTACCTTGCGGGCTTTCTCTGTACCCTTTGACTGGTCACCTTAAGGAAAAGTGAATATGTTGAGGAAACATGGTGGCTGGATGTATACAACTATAATTCTAATACTCAGGAGGCTGAGGTAGGAGGATCACTACATTAAGACCAACCTGGGCTATATAGTGAGATCAGGCCTCAACAAAACAAAACAAAAAATATATCAGGTTGAGGAGATGGCTCAGTAAAGTGCTGGCTATGTGTTTACATGAGACCTTGGGTTCACAAACAAAAATCTGAGTGTGGTGACATGTACTTGTAAGCTCAAGTGTTGGGAAGGCAGAAGGATAGATCCTTGGAGCTCCATAGCCAAGGGGCCAAGTTTAATTGGCAAACTTCAGATCATTAAAGGAGAGACTCTGTTTCAAAGCAAAGTGACAAAATAAAACCAAGGTAGACAGCTACAGAGGAATCAATCATACCTGAAGTTGACCCATGAATTTACACATACAAAACTACCTTATATCAGGGCTGTCAACTTTGCAGAAACAGAAGTATATAAAACATAGTTATGTCTCTCTCTTCATAACTAGTGAAATTTTATGTCTATTTACTTAATCAGGATGCTTTATGGCATGCTACTACATAGTAGAAAAGAATGCTGGATATCTTTTTTTCTACCAGATGGGGACTGAAAGACTGATAAAAACATTTTTGTGGATAAATAATCAATATAATTTACCTTAATGATAAAAATTTCTTTTGCCTTGTAGGACACATGGTTAGACACTCTACTACTATTCAAACAATGTATTATTTATAAACACCCTCTTCTAAATTATAAAAAGAGAAACGTTTTTGTTTTTTTTCAAGCCACGGTTTTTCTGTATAACTGCCCTGTCTTGGAACTTGCTTTGTTGGCCAGACTGGCCTTGAACTCACCTCCTGAGTGCTGGGTTTAAAGGCATGCACCACCATGTCCAGTTGAAATTTTTTATATACCTTTAATGTTGTTTTATTTTATTTTTAATTATGTGTTTGTGTGTGGAGGAATGTGCACATTTGAGTACAGCTGCCTGTGAAGTCCAAGACTGGATCTTCTGCAGTTGGAATGAGGTGGCTCACAACTCCCTAAAATAGTAAGATATGTTCTTATCACTGAGCCATCTCTACAGACCCACATGTATAATATATATATGCATATACACACATATATGGTATACATATATTATTTATAACATATCTATAAATTGAAATTTAGTATTTTTTAGACAGAATCTCATTGTGTAGTTCTGGTTGGCCTAGAACTCTATATTGACCAAGCTGGCCCTGATTCAGAGATCTGCCTGCCTCTGCCTCCCAAGTGCTAGGATTAAAAGGAACTATGCCTGCCTGGCCTTTCATGTTCATTTAAAACAAATTTCCTTGCTTTGTTTGTTGTTCTGGTAGTATGTGTATTTATGTGATTGTGCTACAGTATATGTGGCAGTCAAAGAACAATTTGAGAGAAGCAGTTCTCTGCTTTCTATCATGTGGGTTCTGGGGACTGAATTTGGGTTGTCAGACTTAGCTTTCAAGGGTCCTTATCTGCTGGGTCTTCTCAGTGGCCCTATATCCTTAACAAAAGAAAACAACCACCAGTAAGATATTGATGCAGGTCTTCAGTCCCAGCACTTGGCAGAGGCAGACAAATCTCTGTGAGGTAAAGACTAGCCTGGTCTACAAAGTGAATTCCAAGATAGACAGGGCTTAGTAGACAGCCTGAACAAAAAAAAAAAAAAAAAAAAAAAAAAAAAAAAAAAAAAAAAAAAAAAAAAAAAAAAAAAAAAAAAAAAAAAAAAAAAAAAAAAAAAAAAAAAAAAAAAAAAAAAAAAAAAAAAAAAAAAAAAAAAAAAAGAGAGAGAGAGAGAGAGAGAGAGAGAGAGAGAGAGAGAGACAAGACACAGTAACAAATTTTATTTTATCCCCCCACTCCTCCCAGCTTTTTTTTCCTTCTTCTTCTTTTTTTTCCTTTTTCAAGGCACTAATTTTTTGTGTAGCTGTGGCTGTCCTGGAACTAGCTCTGTAGACCAGGCTGGCTTTGAACTTACAGAGACTCACCTGCCTCACCATCCTTTCCTTCTTTTGAGATAGGATCTTACTATATAACATAAGATCATGCCTTTTTGTCTAAGCTCCACAGTGTTGGAATTGTAAGCACCTGCCACCATGTCTGGTATATATAGTGCTAGGGATCAAAGCTAGGGCTTCAAACATACCAGGAAAGCATTCTATAAACTGAGTTACATCCTCAGCTCCTATTATTGGGTATTAAAAAGCCTGGATGATCCTCAGGGGTCTGGGGTATATACTTCAAACCTATAGCTGTTTGCCAGCTGTGGTGGTGCATGTCATTAATCCCAGCACTTGTGAGGCAGAGGCAGGTAGATCTCTGATGTTCTGGGTTCAATTCCCAGGACCCACATGGAGAACCAATTCTTGAGGTTTGTCTTTGATCTTCACATGTGTGCCATTGAATGTACAAAAGCATGTACACACAAGGGTACACACACACACACTACAAATTTAAAAAGTAGAGCTGAGCCGGGTAAAATATGCTTGTAATCCTAGCACTTGGGAGGCAGAAGCAGGTAGATCTCTGTGAGTATGAAGCCAGCAAGGTCTACAAGTTCCAAGACCGTCAGGGCCGTCAGAGAGAAATCCTGTCTGGAGAAACCAAAACCAAACTAAACCAAAGTGGTGCTGAAGAGATGGCTCAACAGTTTAGAGCACTGGCTGCTCTTTCCAGAGGATATCTATTCAATTCCCAGGACCCACATGGTATCTCACTGTCTGTAACTTCAGTTCCAGGGAACTTCTTTTGAATTTCATGAGCATCAGGAACACAAGTGGTACACAGACATACATATAGATAAAATATCCATACACATAACAAAGTAAAAAAAGAAGAGACCATAAAGTTGAGAGAAAGACCTGTGGTAGGAGGTCTTGAGGAGCTTGAAAGAGGGGAGTTGAGGGTGGTTATGATAAAAAAATATAATGTGTACATGTATGAAATTACTAATAATAAAAACTACTAAACACTTTTTACAAAATTAAAAACTTGGTATCTTGCTATGTAGTAAAAATCAGTAATCTTTATTTTCAGTGACTATATAATAATTTATGTACTGAATACTACACTTTATCTAACCACATTTCTAATATGAGATAAACACATTTCTAGTTATTTACCATTGTGGGATAATGCTCTTGTACACTGTAAAGATTTGTTACTTATATTGGTTTAATAAAACGCTGATTGGCCAGTAGCCAGGCAGGAAATAGAAGCAGGGTTACCAGATGAGGAGAATTCTGGGAAGAAGAAAGGGAAAGAAGCAGTCACCAGCCAGCTAAAGAAGAAGCAAGATGAGAACGCTGAACTGAGAAAAGGTACCAAGCCCCGTGGCTAAACACAGATAAGAATTATGGGTTAATTTAAGTGTAAGAGCTAGTTAGCAACAAGCTTGAGCTACTGGCTGAACATTTATAAGTAATATGAAGCCTCCAAGTCAATTATTTGGGAAGTGGCTGTTAGGTATTTGAGAGTTTCTGATTGGACAGAAACTTCTGACTACAATTTACCATTTTAAAAAAGATATATGGTGAACAGAATATTATTTCCCAAGGAAAATTCTTAGATAGGAAATCATCAAAATAAAAAATAAAAAATAAATGAGTAATAACCTCAACTGTGTACCAAGCTCCTTTATGTGACCCTCTAAAAAAGAGCAGGAACCACATTTACTAAAAGCCCAGATTAGTCATGTTTCCATTTCTCAACAAGACAAGATATCTAAATAGCTCCAGAGTTCCCATTGTGTAATGTATCACTGAACGTGGAAGTGGGTGAGAATGACAGGCTATGTGCTGGTTCTTCCTGTAAGTGGATGTCCTTCTCAGATTGCACAACAGACTTGTCAAAAAGGGGAAGAGGCACAGAAATTAATTAATTTCCTATCTTTGACAGGCTTGCCTTGTTAGAATAATGTTCTGTTATAATTTGTGCTGGCCAAGATTTAGAAGTCTATCAATTGCTGGGGCTGGAGAGAAGGCTCAGAAGTTAAGAGCATTGACTGTTCTTCCAGAGGTCCTGAGCTCAATTCCCAGCAACCACACGGTGGCTCACAACCACCTATGATGACATCTGGCACCCTCTTCTGTATACTGTATACATAATAAGTAAATCAATCAAAAAAAAAGGGGGGGCTGGAGAGATGGCTTGGTGGTTAATAGCACTGACTGCTCTTCTGGAGGACTTGAGTTCCATCCCGGCAACCACATGGAAGCTAGCAACTCTGTGATTCCAAGATCTGACACCCTTACATAGTTATACATGCAGGCAAAACACTAATTCACATAAAATAAAAATAACATTTTTAAAAAAGAAAAAGATAGAAAAGTTAGTCACTATTATTAATTTACCTAAAGAAAATGCGTTTTTTTTTTCTAATTGTTTTTTTTAAACTTATTTATTTATTTATTTGTGTTAGTGTTTGCCTGGAACTGGAACTACAGACAGTTGTGAACTGTCATGTGGGTGCTGGGAATTGAACCCCAGTCCTCTGGAAGACCAGTCAGTCCTCTTAACCACTGAGCCATCTCTCCAGCCCCAAGAAAATGCTTTTTTATAAATAAAGAAAATTTCTGACAAATTAAGAGGCATATAATAAACCTACTACAATCTGTTAGGAATCCCTTTGATTCTGTTCATTTCTCTACTAAACTCTGGGTTTTCCTTTTCTTTTTAAATTCTGGGAATTTAATCTAGGGCCCTGAACATGCTAGGAAGTGTTCTGTTATTGAGCATTTTCCCAAGCCAATTTAAAGTCTTTAAAAAAAAAGTTTTTTCAGCCAGGCATGATGGTATATAGTTTTCATCTAGTAAAATCAGATAGATCTATCTCTATGACTATGAGACTTGGTAGCTTCACGGTGAGAACCTGACAGACAACAAACAAACAGAAATCAAAAAAAATTTTTTTGAGATAAGGGTCATCACTATGACCCTGGAACTCATGACAATCCTCCTGCCTTATCTCATGTGGTGGGATTACAGATGTGCATTACCTAACAGATTACAATAATAATAATAGTTTTAAAATGATCTATTTATGTATTAAGTGTTTCTCTGTGAGTTTCTGCTCAGAGGCCATAACTGGATCCCCTGAACCTGGAGTTACATGGGGTTGTGAACCACTTGATATGGCTGCTGGGAATTAAGTCTAAGTTCTCTGTGAAAGCCACAAATATTCTTAGCTCCTAAGTCATCTCTCTAAGCTCTTGTAGCTTCCTTTTAAAATCTTAATTTTTTAAAGAAATATTTATTCACTTTTACTTTATGTGTATTGATTGGTTTTTGGTCTGCATGTAGGCCTGAGTACTGTGTCATTCAGTGTTCTTGGAGGCCAGAAGACTCTTGCTATTAGTGGGCATGTGGGTGTAGGAAATCAAACCCAGGTCTTCTGCAGGAATAGAGATTCTTAGCTTGAGCCATTTTTCTAGCATCCCCTATAATTTCTTAAATGCAGTTTGTTCCAAGATTAATATTTCTGAAATTAATGCCCTAATACAACTGACCCAAGCAAACATGCCAGTATATCAAGTACCACAGAGATTTCCACTAGTTGTTTTTCAGATTTTAGTTCAGTTGTTATGGTACAGTTAAGCTGGGAAACATTTTCCATATAAAAACCACCACCTTATGCCTCGCCTCACCCCCAGCACTCACCCTTTCCTGTGATGTTTGATATCGGAGGTGAAGGGCTGTAGGGTCCCAATCTACAGCAATACAGGCATTTCCAATGAAAGCTCTCTCTTCTCCACAATCAATTTTACATCCTCTGCAAAATCTAAAAGGGGAAAGCATTCACAGAAGAACAATAAGAAATTAAAATTTTCTCAATTAGAAATACTCTTTAATATTTCTCCTAGCTACTTCTGACATAATTTGTCAAATTCTAACTTCAGAATCTGATAAATGCAGTAATAAAAGTTAGTAATAGGGGCTGGAGAGATGGCTCAGTGGTTAAGAGCACCGTCTGCTCTTCCAGAGGACCGGGGTTCGATTCCCAGCACCCACATGGCAGCTAACAACTGTCTGTAGTTCCAGTTCCAGGCAAACACCAAGGCAAATAAATAAATAAATAAATAAATAAAGTTTTTTTTTTTTAAAAAAAAAAAAAAAAAAGTTAGTAATAATTTCAGGAATCATGTTTATAACTTCAAGTCTTTGGTTTTAAAAATCACTTCACAGTTGTTAACATACAGAAAGATTAAGTTTCATGGCAAGTAAAATGACATAGAAACCAGCTGCTATTTGACATAAACTGACTTGAAAAAAATTACAAACATTCTTACAATGCTGTAAGTATGCTTATCTCTTTGTAAAATAGTACATTAAGTAACTGTGTATACAAATTTCTGGAGGCAGGTGCAAGGGCTCTAATACCTATTACACTTAGTTTGTTATGTCTATTACAGTTTCCTAAAGGCTGACTTCAGTACTGTATCACATATCCTTGCAGCAATGAACCATAAAACTCTTGTAAAAACCTCAGGAAAGATTTACCAGCATGGTTAGTAACAGATTATGTTCTACTACCTCAGAAAGACTGTTTGGACTAATAATAGCCATGTGTGCATGATTGTAGTTACAGTACTCAGGAGGCTCAAGAGGGCCATTTGAGCCCTGGAGTTTGAGATCAGCCTGGGCAACACAGTGAGATTCCACTTAAAAAGTACCAAAAAGGAGCTTGAGAAATGGCTCAGCAGTTGAGAGCACTGGCCACTCTCCTAGAAGACCTGGGTACCATTCCCAGCACCTACATGGCAGCTCACAACTGTCTATGACTCTAGTTCCAGGGGATCTGACACTCTTACACCAATGCACATGAAATTAAAAATTTAAAAAAAGACCAAAGAAATAAAATAATGTTTAGAATAAAAATGTTTGTCATTGGTTATTAATTTGGGACGGAGTGGAATCTGTAAATTTACATGCCTGGAAAGCAAACTTGTACTCTGGAGTTCACAAAGAAAAGATGAACAAATCTCAAGTTATCTCAAGCTTCTCATTGTTTACGATTACATTCTAAATAGAGGAATCTTATTTTTTAAAAAAGTACTATGCTTGACACTGAGTCTACTGAGACTGGTTTTATAGGTGACTTTACCTATACCAGGGGCACCAGGCACAGGAATTTCCATCTTTCTGAACAACTCGGAGGGTGAATGGATACTGATAGCCCATGCTGTCATCACTGGAAGAAGAAAACACACAAAGTCTAAGAAGCATGTTTGGTTTGAGAGCTTTTAAACTTATTCTGGGGAAGGTTCACTTTCCACAGCAGCGTGCCCATGCTAACAGTTCCATGCTGCTCATCCTAACTCATCAAACACAGCCTTGAAACTGAACCATGGGTCACAATGAAGCACACACTAAGATTGCTACAAGACTTCCTCTTTTTACTTTAAATATTTTTTTTCTTTTTTGAAAAAAATAAGAGTCAAGTAGCTCAGGCTGGTCTCACACTCCAGGGCTCAAATGGCCCTCTTGAGCCTCCTGAATACAGTAACTGCAGTCATGCAGACATGGTTATGTGGCTAAGGATGACCTTGAACTTGTGTCTTCCTGCCCATACCTCTCCAATTCTCAGATTATAGATGTGTGCCACTTCACCTGGTTTAGGTTAACACTGTGGCATGAATCCTGGATCTTTTGTAGGCTAGGCAAGCCTTTTCCCAACTGAGTTACACCTAACCCATCCATTTATAGTCTACTTTTTCTTTTCTTTCTTGCTTTTGAGACAAGATTTTTCCTGTATAGCCCAGCTATTCTGGAACTTACCACCACCCAGCTTAGATACCCTAGTTGTAATACCTTTTTCTCTACTTTAACTTTTTAAAGCTGTACACTAGCTTTAAAAAAACTGAGAACAACTGTGTGCTTTAAAAAAAAAAAAAAGTTTACTTGTCTATTATGTATATATTGTGCTACCTGCATGTTTATGTCTGGTTTATTCCAAAAATAAATGGTTTATTCCATTTAGTATAATGATTTCTCATCTATGTTATAGCATGTATCAGTGGTTCCTTACTTTTCCTTTTTTTTTTTTTAAAGAGACCTCATGTTTTTTTTTGTTTTTTTTTTTAAACTTTATTTATTTATTTATTTGCCTTGGTGTTTGCCTAGAACTGGAACTACAGACAGTTGTTAGCTGTCATGTGGGTGCTGGGAATTGAACCCGGGTCCTCTGGAAGAGCAGACGGTGCTCTTAACCACTGAGCCATCTCTCCAGCCCCCCCCTTTTTTTTCTTTAAAAAAAAAAATTTATTTAATATGTATACAGTATTCTGCCTGTGTGTATGCCTGCGGCCTCCAGATCCCATTATAGATGCAGTTGCTGGGAATTGAATTCAGGACCATCTGGAAGAGCAGCCAATGCTCTTAACTTCTGAGCCACCTCTCCAGTCCTGGTTCCTTACTTTTCATCTGAGCAGTATTGTACTGTATATAGTACATTTTGTTTAGCCATTATTAGTTGATGGACATTTGGGTTGTTTCAACCTTTTGACCACTGTGATCCATTAAATTTATTTGATGGACATGAGGGTCATTTAGTAACTTTAGCTAAAATCAGTTCAGTGTCTATTTACAAAATGCACACTTGATATCTAAATAGTATCTTTTCCTTAACCCACTCTTACCTCCATATTTTCACCTAGACTAACACAGACTTCACAAGGTCAACACAGACTGCCTGATGAAGTGATGGGCCATTCTGATTCCATCTTAAGATCAGAAGCCATCTTATATTACAAGGTCAAGATAAGTTCTTTTCTATTGTTTTAAAAAGATTTATTTATTTATTATGTATACAGTGTACAGAAGAGGGCACAGATACCATCATAGATGGTTGTGAGCCACCATGTGGTTGCTGGGAATTGAACTCAGGACCTCTGGAAGAGCAGACAGTGCTTTTAACTTCCGAGCCACTTCTCCAGCCCCCGTCTTTTTTTCATTCCTATTTTATGTAAGCCTAAAAACTGACTAGTTTCTGGCCCATCTTCTCAAATTTGAAATGTTCCACAGCCTATCTTCAGACCTCTGCCCTGATATGATGTCCTGTCAAATACTTTTGAAACATTCATCTAAGTTTCCTCCTTATAACCAAAATTTCTCTGGAAATCCCCCAACCCTTGAAAACTCCCTAGCCTTGCATTCTGGGGGCTAATATAAACCCCACCTTCTCCTGTGTAAGAGGATATTTTCACAAGCCACACTTTAGGGAGTTAGCCCTGTCTGACAAAAAAATAAAGCTTCAATTTGATTTAAAAAAACTGGGTCAGTTGTCTTTTCTCTCATTTAGTGGGATTAACACAGTGGGCAGTGTTCAGTCCTCTCTTATTCAGTCTGTCTGACTTTGAATAATTGGTCATTTTCTTTTAGTTGACCATTCATTCCTTTAGTTTGTATTTGTTTGTTTGAGTCAAGGTCTCTTTATATAGTTTTAGTTGTCCTGGAACTTACTCTGTAGACCAGGGATTGGGTTTTGAACTCACAAAAATTCTTTTGCCTCTGCCTCCAACTGCTGGCATTAAAAGTGTGTGACCATTCAGTCTTGATTTTTCTTTTCCTCCCTTTCTGAACCTCTGATGTTGAAACCATCAGGAATTATGTCTTGGATATTTTTCTATCTAACACTCTTTTAAGTAATAGTCCTCACCTTAGGTCTTTAAATATCTACTTGTTGGTGATACCTGCACCTCCTGGCAAAGGACAGACATTCAAATTCACTTCCCACATGCACAAGAGCGATCCTGAATTTAACTTGATTCTTGACCTTCTTGACAGAGCCTGTTCCTTCTTGAGTTCCTCATTTCACAGAAGCACACGGACATTTACAAACCACTGCTCATGCTGGAAACCTAGCCTTTTCCTCAAAATCCATACCTGGTTCAGTAGCAGAAGTGCAAAGAAAACAAAAAAGGTAGGGCTGGAGAGGTGGCTCAGAGGTTAAGAGCACTGACTGCTCTTCCAGAGGCCCTGAGTTCAATTCCCAGCAACCACATGGTAGCTGACAACCATCTATAATAAGATCTGGTGCCCTCTTCTGTATACATAATAAATAAATAAATAGATATAAAATAGGTCTTCTGTATCACAACATATTCATAGAAGTTATTCTTAGTATTAAATCCTCAGAACCTACCAATCCTGTGCATGGTTACTAGCTTCTTGAGGTGGAAGAGGACTGGCCAATCGAGATACTTGAATCCAAACTGCATCATAGAGATCTTTTTTCCGGGTGTGCACAGTACAAGGAACAATCAGTGGCATTCCAAAGAGACTGGGGCGATTCTTCTGAGATGACAGGAAATATAGTTCTGTCCTCATCTACATGTACAAACAAGAAAAGAGAGATGACAAGATAGGTTGCCAATTAACATGTATTAATATTTATTTTCAAACTAGTTACTACCATCTAGCTAGATAGCTCCTCTTTGTGCTTTTTATATTCCAAATGCCAGAATTGGTTTATAAAGCTATATCATATACACACAAGAGAATACACACACATGGGGGAGCCAATGCCCTCTTTGGGCACTGCATGCACATCGTGCTAGAGAATACATTCAGGCAAAACACCTATACACATAAAATGAAATGGAAAAAATTAAAGAATGTATACACATTTAACATTTTTATTGAGATTGTGCATCATATTTCTAAGCTTGCAGAGAACTGACATCTTTAAATATTTTGATTTAATCTAAGAACTTGATCTATTATTTTATGTAGTTGGATTATGTTATTACATTGAAAATAATTGTCCTGCCTACTAGTTTAATAAAAATGCCGATTGGCTGAAGGCAGACAGGGAAGCATGGGCGGAGCTACCAGACTGGGAACTCAGGGAACAGGAAGAGCAGTGAAGAGATGCCAGAGAAAGCCAAATGAGTTTTCAGCAGAATCAGAGGAAAGAAACTGAAGAAGCTCTAGAAAACTAAGCTGCATGGCTAAACAGTATGAGAATCATGGGTTGAGTTAAGGGTAAAGAGTTAGCACCCTATATGCCTGGGCCATAGTTCAGTCAGCGTAAAATTAATATAAGCCTTAGTGTGATTATTTGGTGCTAAGTGGCAGTGGGGATGCGAGCGGGTCCAATTCTCAGGGCTAGGCCAGAAAGTCCGGGCTAGAAACCAAATCTGACAATTTTATCTTTAATTTAATTATTGCTGTATGTGTGCATAAGTGTGTGGGGGTATGCCTTGGAATGTGCACGAAGGTTAGGACAACTCTACAGAGTTAGATCTCTCCTTCTACCTTTATTTATTTAATTAATTTATTATTTATTATTGTTTTAAAAAAAGTTATTGATTTTGAATGTGTGTGCATGTGTATGTTTGTGTGCATGTGCACACTACATATGTGCAGGTGACCAAAGGCTAGAGATGTCAGTTCTCCTGGGAGGAGTTATAAGCAGTTGCACATTACCTGGCACAGGTATTGGAAATTGAACTCAGGTCTACTGGAACAGCAATATACATACATTCTTAACCACTAACCACTTCTTCCGCTTCCCATTTTTAAGACTTTATATTTATCTATGTGAATTTGTGCACATGAGAACAGGTGTTCCTCAGAGTTCAGAAGCGGGCATGGGATACCTGGGGATTTTTTTGTCTGCCTTCCAGTTAAAATGAAAAGTTGGATAAGACCCCACCTGACAGTTACACAGGTTCTGAAAATCCAAACTCTAGTGCTGTAACCACCAAGCCATCTCAACCTCCTCCTCCCACATCTTAAAAAAAAAAAGATTGATTTTTATTTTATTTTACGTGTATGGGTGTTTTTCCTGAATGCATGTCTATGTACCACATGCATGCAGTACTCATGGAGGACAGAAGAGGACACTGGTTTTCCTGGAACTAGAGTTACAATAGGTCATGACTGCCAGTGCTCTTAACCAATGAATTCAGTTCCACCCTCATTTTTTTTTTTTAATTAGAAAAAAATAAAAAAAAAGTTAGCCTCCTGTGGAAGGAGTTTGTTTAGTAAAGAAGGAATTACAAAACAAAACAAAAACTTGTCAAATAACATTCTTGTGTCCTCCAAAAAACACACAATGACAAATAATAAACTTTTCCAAAGGGGCTCAAATTTAAATGGCAGAGATATAAGTCTATATGTGGGACACACATCTAGAGGAAAGCAGTACTGGCTAGCCAGTTCACTCTTATTTTTTGTATGTTTGAGACACAGTCTTAATATTTAGCTCAGGTTAGCCTGGAACTTGCTATGTAACCCAGGCTGGCCTCCAAATCATAACTCTCCTGTCTCTGCCTCAACTCTCCTGTCTCTGCCTCTCCCTGCCTAGCATTCTTCTGCCTCTTAACATACATTAAGGAATGTCATTTTATATACTGGCTGCCACATATGACATGGAATCCCTGTTCTAACACTTACATGAGCATATATGATACAATGAAAGTACATTTAAGAAAGATGTGGGAGAGACAAAAAAGGCTGCATTCCACAAATGATAGTTGACAGGACCAACAGTAACTAGCCCAACATTTAACTAACCATTTTTCGATGAACTGCAATGATGTAGCCTGTAAAGGGGTCATCAGGAAGAGGTGACATATGACCATTCACCATTCCATTTGTGATGCTCTTCTCAGTTCCACAGGGAACAACTGTATTTGGCATTCCATTTGGGATGAATATAGGTCGAGGCAGGTCCCCATTGGTAGTCAGGGTAAACAGTCCATTCGTAGATGGAGAAGAGGAGCAATCTATAAATTCAGAGATGTGCACAGTATCAGAACTTTGTGTCACCATCATCTTTATTCTTTTTTTCAAGTATTACAAGTGTTTTGAACATTGACAGTGTAGACTCTCCTAATTCAGAACAAGAGAAACTCATAGACCAAGAAGCAATTCTAAATTTATATGTAAATTTAAAGTCTAGAATTCATTTTCTTAACTCACACTTATGACTAAAGGACAAAGAAAGTGTGGTAACTATTAAGTAGTGCTTCTGGTATACATGGTATACAAACATCGCTACCATTCATTTTCTCTTTCCTCTCCACTAAGTTTCCTATTCTCAAAATATTCTAGTCAATCTGGCCTTAAGCCAATTAATTTTTAAATGAAACCAAAGATAAAAATGCAGTCCCTTAGTGACTAAGACTTAGTCTAAATTACATTTCAAGTGCTTAATAGCCCATGCAAGTGATGGATACTGTATTGGAGAACACAGATGCTAGTTTCCATCATTGCAAAGTCCCACCAAGAATGATATTCTAAATAGAGAACATGAAACCATCTACTAACTCATCATCACCATAACTGTTACATGCCAGTGAGAGGAGCTTCCTATGAAGTCCTTTATATAACAGGAGAATTAACCTAAAAGTAAACTTTCAAGGAAGAATCCCTGGGCATAATGGTTTACATTTGTAATCTCAGTACTTGGAAACCAGAGGCAGGAGGATCATGAGTTTGTGGCTATCTTGAACTAAACAGTGAGATCAGCAAAAACCTGAGATACACAGTGTAACACTATGTCAAAAACCCAAGGGCTATGTTGTATATCATTTTTCCTCCCAACTAAAACATTTTCCCAAGAGGGAGACTCAGGAGATCAGGCAACAAACAAAATGCCACACACCTGACAGCGGGAATCTTGTGAGACTCCTAAAGGTTCCTTTGCAGCCTTACAGAAGCCGTAAGTAAGTATGGGAAAGGAAACTCTGAACAGGTAAGCTGCTGGTGTAAAGATTTCTCAGTCTGTGGGAACTGCCTCAAGCTGTGCAAAGCACTCCAGGGATACAGATACCTTGAGTGTTCATTAGGGTTAGGAAGGGCTTCTTGGTGATGCAGATGCTTTTTCAGTCATCTCTGCTCTTGTAAGTAACCCCTCACCCATATTCCTCTTAGTAACCCAATACAAACTCATTGGTTCGCCAAATTGGACTTAGGTGCAGTCATTATTTTTGGTCTCATGGTTTCACTTTTTGGTGTTAGTAGACATATGTATGTGGCATTTCCTTAGGAAAATACTTTTACATAACATGTTACCAAGAGGTACAGCCCTGGCCTAGCATGTCTAAGACCGCAGGTTAGACACTTAGCACCACAACAAAAGAACAAAGTATATGAAGCTCAAAGGACTGAGTGACCAACTATATTGAAGCATGTGTAAGAAATGGGCAGATAAATTCTTATTTACCAAATTTATTGTTTATATTTTCTGGTAGTATGTTCCTTTTGTGCTATCTTACCATTACAAAGAGTTAAAAGAGATGTGAATGTTAATGGTATGTAAATGAGCTAAGAGCTATTGGTTCTGAATTTTAGATTCCTCATCAATCAAAAAAAAAAAAAATGAGTCAGATAATCATTAGAATTCTTTTTTAAAAAAATATTTATTTATTTAGGTAATCAGGCTTGGATTAGGCTTGGCTGCAAGTCCCTTTATCAAGCTGAACTATTTTGCTGGCCCTAAGACCAGGGTTTAACACTGAAATCCAGAGAAGAAAGTCTAGTTTTACTGTACCTGTTTGTACTGGACTACATGCTGAGACTGGAGATGCAAGAATGGGAATTTCAAATGCACACAAAAATCCACTCACTGAGAGTCGAACTTTTTGGTTGTCCTGAGGGAAGTTCTACAAAAACAAAACAAACAAAAAAGTTTTAGATAAAATAGAATAGCTATCTCTGTAATATACAGCAAATATTTACTTTTATTATTATGTATTATTTTTAAAAAAGATTTATTTATTTAGTATGCATACAGTATACAGAACAGGGTACCAGATGTCATCATAGATGGTTGTGAGCCACCATGTGGTTGCTGGGAATTGAACTCAGGACCTCTGGAAGAACAGTCAGTGCTCTTAACCTCTGAGCCATATCTCCAGCTCCTGTATTATTATTATATGTAGCTCTGACTGTCCTGGAACTCACCATGTAGACCAAGCTGGCCTTAAGCTCAGAGATCTGCTTGCTTGCTCCTACCTCTGCTGGGATTAAAGGTGTGTGCCACTACAAGTAAAACAATCTTCCTTGGCCAACTAAAGATGAATGTTGGATAAAGTAACTTACAATTCATCCCCCTGCTGGGGGGGGGGGGACGACGACCTAATCCTTGTCCATGGGAAGGAAATTTGCTGTGACTGAAAGATTTACCCTTTGTCTCAACCATCTAAATTGCAAACCCTAACAGATCTCATATGTGTATGTATATATATAAAAATCAATGCAACCTGGGTGTGGTGGCACACACCATTAATTTCAGAAGAGACAGGCAAATCTCTGTAAATTCAACAATAACAAAAATGTCAACCTGTCTGTAATCACAGCTGATTGGAAGGCTGAGGTAGGAGAAAGGTGAATTTTTTCTTTTTCTTTTTTCTTGTTTGTTTTTTGAGACATCGTTTCTCTGTGTAGTCCTGATTGTCCTGGAACTTGCTCTGTAGACCAGGTAGGCCTTAAACTCGAAGATATTTGCCTGCCTCAGCCTCCAGAGTGTTGGGATTAAAGTTGTGTACCACTTGTATTTTCTTATTTTCTAATTATTTAGCATTTCGAAGAATAAAACATATAGTCCAAAGGGGACCAGAGAGATGGCTCAGCAGTTAAGAACAACCACCCTTGTGGATAATCCAGAATTGGTCCCCAGCACTTGCATGGTAGCTTACAACCACCAAAAACTACAGTTCCAGGAGATTCACTGTCCTCTTCTGACCTCCATGGGTACCAGGCACATACTGTAGTTACGTACTCTGACACCATGACTTGCAAATGCAAGTCCTTCATAAAATGAAATAGTATTTACACACAGTTTGTGCATATTTTCCACTGTATTTAGATCACCATTATATAATTTATAACAGGAAAAATATAATGTAAACAATTTAAAAATCGTAAAGATTATTGTTTAAGAAATAATAACAAGAAAAAAAATCTAAGCATGTTTCAGTGCAGCATTTTATTTTCTATATATCTTTGATCTGTGGCTGGATAAGAGACTAAAATTAAAGCTTCTAGTGTAAAAGGCTAACCTATGTTTATAAATACATATTCATGGGCTGGAGAGATGGCTCAGTGGTTAAGAGCGCAGTCTGCTCTTCTAGAGGACCCGGGTTCGATTCCCAGCACCCACATGGCAGCTAACAACTGTCTGTAGTTCCAGTTCCAGGCAAACACCAAGGCAAATAAATGAATAAATAACGTTTAAAAAAATAAATAAATACATATTCATAAATACAGAAGGGGCTGGAGAGATGTTTCAGCTGTTAATACTGGCTGCTCTTCCATAGGACCCAGGTTTGATTTTGAGCACTTACACTGCAGCTCACAATTGTCTGTAACTCTAATTCTAGGAGTATTTTCTGGCCTTTGCAGGTACCAGACATGTACATGGTACAAAGACATACATGTAAGCAAAATACTCATACATTAAAAAGAAAAAGGGACTGGAGGGATGACTCATTGGCTTAGAGCACATATTTTTCCAAAGAACCTGAGTTTAATTCCCAGCAACCATAACAGGTAACTATAGTTCCAGGGCGATCCAACACTTCTGGCCTCTAAAGGCACCTCCACTCAAGTGCACATACCCACACACAGACACATACACATAATCAAAAATAAATTAAAAAGGAACAAAAAATTTAAAAATCTAGAAAGTAACTGAAGAAAAATTCTAGTGACAGTTTATGGGGGAAACTTAACCCTATATTAAAATAGCTACCCTTGGGGCTGGAGAGATGGCTGAGCAGTTAAGAGCACTGGCTGCTCTTTCAGAGAACCGCAGTCCCAATTCCTACTACCCACATGGCAGCTCCTAACTCCTGTTCCAGGGGATCTGACACAGACAGACATGCATGCAGGCAGAACACCCATGGAAGTGAATGAATGAATGAATGAATAAGAAAATGGCACACAATCTGGAACACCCATGCAAGTGAATGAATGAATGAATGAATAAATAAATAAGAAAATGGCACACAATCTGGATGTGGTAGTAAATGCCTTTAATCTCAGCAGAAACCAGTGGATCTCTTAAGAGTTTGAGACCAGCCTATTTTACAGTGACCTCCAGGACAGCTGAGGTTTCAAGGTGAACCATGTTTGAACAAAGAAAAAAGGAGAAGGGAGGAAGAAAATGATATACGTATTTTTGTTCTGGTTTTGGTGTGTGTGTGTGTGTGTGTGTGTGTGTGTGTGTGCAAATGCACTCACAGTACAGCCCATATGTGGAAGTCAGAGGACAACTTTTAGGAGTCAGCTCTGTCTATCATGTGGGTCCTAGGGAATTAACTCAGGTCATCAGACTTGGGGATAAGTGCCTTCTTCCACTCAGCCATCTCCTTGGCTCTTGTTTTGGTGTTTTTTTTTTGTTCTTTTTTTCTTTTTTGTATCTCTCTTGATTATTTAAATGTGGTGGTTTAAATAAGAATGGTCCCCATAGGCTTATATACTTGAATGTTCAGTCATTAAGGAGTAGCAATACTTGAGAGGTGCAGCCTTGCTGAAAAATGTGTGTCTCTGCAGGGGTGGATTTTTTGGATTCAAAACCCCAAGCCAGGCCCATAGTCATTCTTTCTTCCTGCTGCCTGCTGATCAGGATATAGAACTCTCAGCTACTTCTCTAGCAACATATTTGTTTGTGGGCCACCATGTTCCCTGCTATGATGACAATGGACTAAACCTCTGAAACTGTAAACAAGCCTCAATTAAATGCCTTATTTTGTAAGAGTTACCTTGGTCATGGTGTCTCTTCAAAACAAAACACTAAGACAGAAGCTGGTACCAGGAGTGGAGTATTGCTGTGATAGGCTTTACCAAGCTGCTTGTTGGCAGAAAGTAGACTTTGGAACTTTGGATAAGAAAAGCAGCTGAATGCGTTAAGCAGGGCTTAATGGGCCATTATAGTAGAAGATTGGAAGACAGTGGTGCTGAGAGTGATGTAGACCTTGGGAGCCCAGCAATAGAATACTAAGACATTAACAAACTGAAATCACCAAGAAAGCTATCTTTGAAGAACAGAACCAGATTTCCTAAGAAAGAGCAATTAATATTACCTTTATGTTGGAACTATGTACTTCTGCAAGAAGGATTTGCTCTGATTTAAGTCCACAGAGGTCACTCAGCTGCTTTTTCAAACCTGTGTACTTTTCATCCATATTCAGTCTTAGTCCATATCGGACTGGGGTAGTACCATCTAATTTAATTACTAGTAAGAAAAAAAAAAAACCTTTTAATTAATAAAATGTAGGTTACAATGAAAATCTTACATACCACAACAGATATATCTAACTTGCAAATAGCAAATATTTTAGCCTAGAAATTCTATATGTAAATGCTAAAATAAAACTTAGGGGGGTTGGAGAGATGGCTCAGCAGTTAAGAGCACTGACTGTTCTTCCAGAGGAGCTGAGTTCGATTCCCAGCATCCACCTGACAGCTAACAACTGTCTGTAATTCCAAGATGTGACACCCGGGGCTGGAGAGATGGCTCAGAGGTTAAGAGCACTGACTGTTCTTCCAGAGGACCTGAGTTCAATTCCCAGCAAAACCACATGGTGGCTCCCAAGATGTGACACCCTTACACAGTTATATATACAGGCAAAACATCAATTCACATAAAAATAAATATTTAAAAAAAAACTAAAAACTTAGGAATAATATTGAGTGAAATCAAAAATCTTTTTTTTTTAAACTTTATTTATTTATTTATTTGTCTTGGTGATTGCCTGGAACTGGAACTACAGACAGTTGTTAGCTGCCATGTGGGTGCTGGGAATCGAACCCGGGTCCTCTGGAAGAGCAGAGGGTGCTCTTAACCGCTGAGTCATCTCTCCAGCTCCTCAAAATTTTTTGTATTTATTTGATAAATAAGTCTGATTGCTTTATAAACTTTTCAAAGAGTTTTTGCTATGACTGGAATTAAGAAAAGCATCAATGAGCACAAAAACAGGCCCATCCTCTAAGCCTTTGGAACCTGAAATTGTGCTCTAACGTGGAGTGCTTGATTATAACAAGTTGACTACTCATATTTATGAGAATTCACTGCAAACAAGTATAAATTCAGGCTGAGAAATAAAGGAAATGAATTAAGTTTTCCAAAACTCTGTGACCTACCTGTAATTTCTAAATGCATATAACTGTCCATTGGAAGTGGTAAAGACAAAAAATTGAAAGGGTCAAATCGAACACTTATATGCCCACATGTCTTGCATTTGACTTGGGATCTTAGCTGACCATGGAACAAGTCCACAACAATTGATCTATTTCTCCTTAGATGGTTGTCCCAGGCCTATCAAGGAAAAATAAAATTTTATTTTCAAAATTCAAAAGATAAGCCTTTCAACATAATCTAAAAATACTGGTTAAGTATATTGGATTTAAACTCTAACCACAAAATGTTCTTGTTCAAATTTAAATTGTGTCTCATATATTTGTGATCAGAACATTCTATTTATTGCTTTTATAAGAAACTCAAAACCAAGCAAGGTATGGTTGGTGTATATCTTTAATCCTAGCGCTCTGTTGGCAGAGTAAGCAGATCTCTGTGAAGTTTGAGAACAGCCTGGTCAACACTCCAAGTTCTAGGACAGTCAGAAATACATAAAGAGATCCAACTACACACCACACATTACCAAATAAAACTTGTAGATCCAGAAATAGGCTACATCTTTTCGAATTGTTGACCAACAGGTCCCATAGACTCCCCCAAACATTACAGGTTATTGGCACTGCTATTTGTTACCCTCTACAATGTGACCATAAGATTTTATTGCTGAAGATACCACATACTTATGTCATTGAACATGAAGAAATTGAGCTGGTTCTTAACTATAAGCTTCACCTTTACTGACTTATGTTTATAATACTGGAAGGCACTAAATACACTAGAGAAAAGTAATCATTAATATTACTCAGCTATGAACCTTGTGAACTATAATAGTGACTTGCCTGGAAGATATACCCATTCATGCAATAGTGACACAAATGTTTTGGGAGTAACCAACCACCTTTCAACTGAACATAAGGCCTGCTCCATGAGATGGAACTCATATGTGACACTTTTAATAAGGTCAAGAATCTGAGACTAGATAGATGATAAGCCCTATGGGAAAACATACAGTTTTCTATTAAATGAGCATAGCAATAAAATGACTCCTAACAACATACTGCTATACCCAAAAATTAGTGCCTTGCTAAACCTTCATCAGAGAAGCCTCTTTTTGAAGTAGATGGGAATTAAGACAGAGATTCACAATGAAACAACACACATAGTTGTTGAGACTCTGGATATTCATCCCTAAATAAGATGTCTTTATCACATTCCTCCCCTCAGGGATCTATGAGAAAGATGATCAGATGATATAGAACTCAAGGAAACTGTTTTCCAGACACAAGAGGGCTGGATGCACATATGAACTCACAGAAACTGTGATAGCATGCACAAGACCTGCCTAAGTTCAAACCAGTCAACATCCTAGAACAGACTTGAGAGAGAGAGCACAAAATCCAAGGCCTAATCAAGAAGCTATGTGCAGCTGATAGCTGCTAGGAGCGTCAAAACTAGTTTTCTTAAAGTGGAGTGATACTGGGTATGGTAAACCATATCTCAGGGCAGGCACATGCTCAGGAATAGTTGGGCAACAAAAAACAGACTCCATGTTAACCTAGAGTCTTGGGGCATGCCTGTAATCCCAGCTCTGGGGATGTGAAGACAGCAGGATCCATGGAGCCTGCTGGCTAGCCAGGATGCCAAATCAGTGAACTACTACTACAGTGACAGAAATGTCTCCAAAAAAAAAAAAAAAAAAAAAAGGTGAAACATGTAAGGATCCAATAATAAGAATTCCTGGCACGTAGCAGCCATGTGGTAAACCCAATATGGTGTTGGCAGAACATCTGTGTATGAAGGGCACACCCCTAGGCGTGGCTAAGTAAATCTGTTCTCTTATAAGAAGATGCCATGCGAAAGCTGTTCTCTTTTTCTCTTCCCTTATACTCACTTGGCAACTTTCCTGAATAAACTCTAGTGTGACCCACTGGTAGTGTATCTGTCCTCTCATGCTAAACCAACAAAACAGATTAAGAAGACACCCAATACAAACCTCTACATATTGCCAATGCACACATAAACTGCCCAGCTTAAAAAAAAGGGGGGGGGTGCCCAGCTAAGTCAGTAGAAGACACTTTAAAAGAGTAACAAAAGACACTCAAAACTAACAAACCTCTGCAGCTACTTCCCAGTCAGGTCGACCGTCACTGTCTTTTAGCTCCACATATGGCTTCTCATGAACTCGGTTAAGATCTTCATGAAGACCATCCAAGAGGAAAGCCAGAAGTTCTTGGGAGTCTTGTTGCTGAAACCCATTAAACCTGGGAGCATATTTTGCTATTGTCCACTATAAAAATGAGAAGTATTTGGACCAAGCATGTTCATAATTCAATCATAGATAAGCATAAGAAAAAAAGTAAATGGTACAATATTTAGTCTTTCTCTGTTTTAGCAAACAAATTCTGGATAAGGATTTACTTTATTTACTTTTTCTAACTTTAATCTCAAGTAACCAAAAAAGAAAGAAAGGAAAAAAAAACAAAACAAAAACAAACAAACAAACAGAAGAAGCACTTTGGCAAATGATATTTCCCAGTTGTGATACCACTGTGGTGGTCTAAATGAAAATGGTTCCCAAAGGTTCATAGGGAGTGGCACATTAGGAGTGTGGCCTTGTTTGAGTGAGTATGGCCTTGTTGGAAGAAATGTGTCACTGGCAGTGAAATGTGAGGTTCCAGAAGCTCAAGCCAGGTCCATTGTCCTTCTCTTGCTTCTACCTGTTGATCCAGCTATAGAATTCTCAGCCACCTCTTCAGTACCATGTCTGCCTGCTTGCCTCCATGCTTCCTACCATAATAATAATGGACTAAACCTCTGCACTGTAAGCCAGCCCCAATTAAATGTTTTCCTTTTTGAGAGTTGTTGTGGGCATGATGTTTCATTATAGCAAGAGAACCCTAAGACACCATCAAAGCAAACAGCTCTTTATTCACACAGATACTTAAATGGAAACTGATCATTTTGAAGGATTTCCTAGTCTATATAAATGTTTTCTTCTCGTTCTCTATTCTGGCCTTTTATAGCTTAGGTTTTGCTGTTAGAGGCAAAAAGCATGGTGCTTAACTATCAGGATTTATAAATGAATTATCCTAGCAATGCTAAAAAATATATCAGATATAACTAGGTGGCCTATGCTAACAATCAAGGAACACCAAAAGGGTTTACTCTTCATACAAGTAAAGCAGTTGCTAAATCTGTAAAATGAACAATGTCTCAAAGAGGTACCGTTTCTTTGGTCTTTTCTTCTTGTTCACTACACACACATCAGTATTTTGCATTTATTTGAATACATACAAATTTGGTTATCTAGGCTATGTAGTGAAAGATTTAAAAAGTTAACTAAAAAAGCTAAATAGAGAAAATGTGCAATGAAATTGATATAGGAATCATTAGGGAATTACATATTTTCATATTATTTTAGTCTGCTTACCCGAAGCTTTAATGGGGCAACATTCTTCTGAGTTCCACTCCAAAGCTCCTGTACCAAATCGCCATAGCATTTTGCCATATGGCCTTTCATACCAATGGGATTTGTCCTGGAAGTTGAGAGAGAAATTTGTTGCCAAAGACTCTCCATAATTCACAATCATGTGGACACAAATTACCTATCAAAACACATATTCTCTTTGCCCTTATTCATTGATAAGGCAATGAAACAATCTTTTCTTCAAGTTAAATGAAGAGGAGATATAAGAAATATTGTATTCAGATCAAAGCTACAGAAGATAAACTGACAGTGGGTCAAAAGATATTACCTGTTGAGTTCATAAAGATGTCTCCCTGAGATAAAGTACTGTGTCAGTGGTTGTGTGTTACTAACACACTGGATGCTTGAGTTCATGAAGCACGTATTTCCCAGGTTACTCAGACCTGTGGCTCCCTTTTCTGTGGGAACTGCAACAAATAATAAGACAAAAGCCTAGCTATAGCACATGCTGTGGAATAGTTACTTGTATTCAACTGAGTTATTCTTTTTTTTCTCTTTCTCTTCTTGACTGAAACTTAGGATCTGAGACTGACCTCAGACTAGGAATCCTTCTGCATTAACTTTCCATGTACTGGCATTATAGGTATGTGCCACCACACTGGCTTTTTAAAATTCTTTCAGTTGGATAAATGGTAAAGGCTTTTTCTTTAACTTTATTCTCAATTTTTTGTTTGTTTTGTTTTTCAAGTCAGGATTTCTCTATGTAGCCTTGGCCACTGTGGAACTTGCTTTGTAGATCAGGCTAGTCTTGAGCGTTGGAATTAAAGGTGTGCACTACCATCACCTACATAGCTTAGATTTTTTTAAATCAGGTATTTTACATCAGTTTTTCATGGAGTTTCTTTGGCAAGCATGATGAGCCTTGTTTATTTGTAACCTAAAATGGCCAAGTGTTGTTTTGAATTGTAGCTGTTGGTATCCTGTAGTCCTGGTAGCACATGCTCATAATCCCAACCAACACTTATTTGGGAGGTGGAAGCAGGAGGATTAGGAGTTCAATATGAGACCCTGTTTAAGACAACAAAAAATCCACCCCAGCATTAAATTATACAAGGGTGACTTTATGCTGGGTATGGTTGTACACACCTATGATCCTAGCACTAGAGAGGCTTCCCTGGAAAAATCATGTAGCCTCAGTTGCATTGTAAGATCTTAAAATTTAAAAGAAAAACAAACAAACAAAACAAAACAAAAACCATTTTGTTCTGTGAGGGGTAGTTCAGATGGCTTAGTAGTTAAGAGAGCATGTGCTGCTTTTTCAGAGGACATGGGTTCGATTCTCAACACATATGTGGAGGTTCCTAACTGTCCCAGCTCCAGGGACCTACTAATGCTGAACTCTAAGGCTACTAGGTACACCTCTGGTGGATAGACATACTTGCAAAAACCATCCATACATATAAAGTAAAAAATAAACTTCATAAATTAAATATTTTATGAGAATTTTATATATGTATACAATGTATTTTAGTCATACCCACCCCACCAGTTCCCATAAGACACTGTTTTTAAAACAAAACAAATTATGTATGTGAATAATTATTTGCATGTGTATATATGTGGGTATTTGAAGTTCAGAGCTTAATGTGGGTTTCTTCTTCCATTTTACTTTCTGTGACAGGGTCTCCTACTGAACCTGGAGTTCACTAATTGTCTGAACTGTTTGGCCAAGAATTCTTCCTTCTATTTTTGTCTTCCTAGTGCTGAGGTGTGTACTACAGTATATGAATTTTTTACATGGGTGCTGGAGATCTGAACTTGGATCCTCTCAGTTGTATGCTATGTACGTTACAATCTGAGCTCCTTTCCTGATCTTTACACTTTTTTTTTCTTTTTTTGAGACCGAGTTTTACTTAAGCCCAGTTTGCTCTGGATCTCACTTTGGTGTTACAAATGTACATTATCACATCCAGTATATAAGTTATTTAATTGCAGAGTTAGAAATCTGAAAAATAACTTTAAAGAGTTTACCAAACAAGAACAAAAAAGATTAAACTTAAAATTAAGTTAAGTGTGGTGGCCTCTCCAGAGGCAACAGGAGGATCAAGTTCAAGGATTCAAGTACAGCCTAGATGACACAGTATACAGAGTATCTCCAACAACAAATAAGCCTTTAAAAATAATAATTGACTTACCTTTATGTCTATCTATTTTGCTGCTATTTGCTATAAAGGACATCTCTTCAGGCCAGCTCATATCTTTGTTGCGAACTGGAAAGACAGATTGAAATGTATTCATTTCTTATCCACAGGATTCAGTCACTCAATTGCTGTTAAAAAAATAGTTACTTCTATTATCAGAACTTAAAAAAAAAAAAAAAAAATCAAGTAAATTTTAGTAACTAGGTTGGAAAACGATTCCAACTCTTTATATTTTGAGTGTTTCATGTAGCCCAGGCTAGCCACAGACTTGCTATTTGTAGCCAAAGATAACCAGACTCCACTTCCTGAGGTGCTGGGATTACAACTATGGTTGGTTTTGTGTAGAGCAGGAATCAAATTCATACAAGCTGGGCTGGGCAGTGGTAGCACACCTATAATCACAGGACTTGGGGGTAGGAGGTAGAGGTAGGAAGATCTTTGTGACTTGGAGACCAGCCTGATAAAAAGTGAGTTCCAGGACAGCCAGGGATGTCACATAGAGCAAAGAACAACAAAACCAAACAAAAAACACCATAAGAAATATGAAAATCTTTTCATTAAATTAACAATCATTGACATAATCCACTAATTTTATCACTTGCAACTAGCAGTGTTTTCATGAGACACCACAATTTCAACATGGATGTGCCATGTGTAAATTATGGGAGTGCAGAAATAGCACTGTTGGTGAGGGGCCAGTGCTGATGAATAGTGGAGTCTAAAAGAGGAGCTGGGAACAAAACTTAGTGGGTGGAATGCCTAAAATGCATGAGATCCTAGGTCTAATCTCCAGTATTGGGGTTGGGAGAAGACACATGTTGGTATTCTCACTCAAAATCAAAGTGGCAGTCTAAAAATTTTATAAAACTTCATAACTTGCAACTAAATTTACCTGTTGCCACCCACATTTTCCTTCCTTGGTCAGCCTAAGGTTAGAAGTCAAAAGTCTTCCTCATCTACTTAGTGATGTTCAAGGCCAGTTTGGACTACATGAGACTGTCTCAAAAATACTAAACAACAACAACAACAACAAAAAACTCAAAGCCCCCAAACCAAACCCACCAAAAACCCATTAACAGAACTAAACACTCCCCCATGTAAATCACCACTACCACAACTGCCACTCAAATCTAATATAGATGTGTATTTTTCTACTTTGTACCTTCAATTACCAGGTGCTGCTCATCCTGAATTTTCAAATATTCCAACCTATGATCCTCATCATCCAAAAGAGTCAGGTAGTTCTGTAGAGGAGAAAATGTCTCTGTTAATTTGGCTGGTAAACTTAAAATAAATATAAAATTAAAAATAAATGACAATTACTATTTTTTTGCACTTATATAATTCATTTCACAGATATTTAGTTGTTCAAATTTACAGTTTAGGTGCAAAAGTAAAGGAATGATGGTGTTTTCTATCATTTTACATGTTGCTGAAACAAAATCATAAGTAATTTGTGGAGATAGTAGATAAGGCACCACAGACCAAACCAAAGTTCACTGAGACAATAGAACTTGCAGAAAAAAACAAAATACAACACAACACTTCATTCCCTTTTCTGTGAACACTGTGGCATAGAACATGTGACTTGCCTCAGTTACACAACTAACAAGTGGCAAAGTCAGGATTTAACTCCTAGCAATATAACTCTGTAACTTGCAACTGAATTTACCTGTTGCTACCCACATTTTCCTTCCTTGGGCACACAAACTGTGCTCATAATTCCTATATGTTTATGCCCCTCAATGGTGACTAAAGCAAGACATAAGAAAGAATGGATCAGTACAGAGAACTGGGGAAACTATACTTTCAACCCAGCTTCAAAGTATAAGCAATACTGAATACACTGGGAAAAACATACAAGCATTTATCAGCATTGTCTCTGAGGAGGGCAGAAGATAAAGGCCAGAGATGGAAATGAAGCTTACTATGTACTTTGCATTATCTGTCTTTTTAACAAACTTCAAAAGAAATCCATATAGTTAAAAAAAAAAAAAAGGATTGGGCTAGAGAGATAGCTCAGTGGTTAAGACGACCTGTTTTTCCTTGCAAAGAACCAGGGCTCCATTCTCTGTCCCATTTGTAACTCCAATTCTAGGGAATCTGACCACGCTTCTGGCTTTCATGATCATCAGGCATACACGTGGTACACACATTACATGCAGGTAATGAAAGAAAGAAATAAGACTATTTGCTGTTACTTTATAATGCCAAAGCAATTTACTAAAAAATAGTACTGTTTTGTCCATGCTGATCAATTGCCATGATCTCAGGTGACAAATGTTCATATGGATGTATACACAACTTAAAAGTCTAAAGTTTTCATTGAGACCCCAGATAGGGGTTTTTAGCACAATTCTATAGAATTTATACACAAATTCTTTTATTTATGAAATATCATTTAACTCTTTTGTAAATTGAGAGCCTAGTATATAGTGAACAAGTGTTCTACTACTGGATTATATCCTCCAGTATGATTTAACATCAGACTTTTCATGACTCTGAGATGCTTCTTACCTCACTGTTGTATAGCCATAGTCGCATATCTTCCTCTTTGATGCGAAGCCTTTGAGACAGATATTCATGAATTTCCTTGATGGTTTGCATTCTACTAAAACAGCCTGTATAGGCTAAAACTCGCTTTAGAGGCGCATTTGGAGAGGGTACATTTCCTATAGTTATAGTAGTTATAGTAAGAAAAAAAGAAGACGTTAAAAAAATAGACAAACAAAACATTAGCCTTAGCAATGGTGACCACAACAATTTAGGAAACAATGACAAGAAATAAGAAGTTTAGGTTTAATAATTTTATAAATGAAGAATACTGTGAAAAGCTTGAATATGGATGGGCATGGTAATCCTAGTACAAAAGGATCAAGAGTTCATCATAGTCATCCTCAACTACATAAAGGTCAGTATGAGCCATCTGAGACCCTGTCTCTAAGAAACCAAGGGGGGGGGCTGCTTGAGAAAACTGGAGACCCAAGTGTTTTAAAGCCCTAATTCTGAAAGGACAAAATAAAAGCATAGCTATCCAGATAACTGACATATTCTGACCCCAAGATTGGAAACATGATGATTAAAAACTCACATTAGTATGTGGCTGTTCTTAATTTGGTCATATTTAGTATCAAGATGAAACAAAAAATTATACTTAAGAATGGGGAGGGGGGCTGGGTATTTAGCTCAGGAGTAAAATGCTTATTCAGCACATGCAAAAGGCCTGGGTTTAATGCCCAGAACTGGAAAATAAAATGAAGAGTGAGGGTACTTAAAATACAATAAAATTTTAATTCCACAGACAGTTAATTTTGTTAACTTAATCTAGTTCTTAAAACTCAGAATTACTGGCTCAGAGGTTAAGGGTGTTGGCTGCTCTTCCCGAGGTGCTGAGTTCAACTCCCAGCAATAACCTGGCAGTTCACAACCATCTATAATGAGATCTGATGCCCTCATCTGGAGTGTGAGCATACATGCAGGCAAAATACTGTATACATAATAAATAAATAAAGCTTAAAAAACAAAACAAGGGAACTGGAGAGATGGCTTAGCGGCTGAGAGCACTGACTGCTCTTCCAGAGGACCGGGGTTCAATTCCCAGCACCCACATGGCAGCTCACAACTGTCTGTAGTTCCAGTTCCAGGTAAACACCAAGGCAAATAAATAAATAAAAAAGTTTAAAAAAAAAGAAAAAAAAAAACCCTCAGAATTACCAATCTTATCACTGTCTGTTATTAACTGGTCCAACTGGGTGGTAGCCGTCATACAGAGAGAGATTGGTACAGGTTATACAAAGCCAGACAATATTTCTAAATGGAGCCAAGAAGCTTTCCTGACTAACAATTATTCTGTTGAAAAATAGGTAGATATTATCTACCCAATATGGTGGCAACACAATGACCTTGCATTCCTGAAATGCTCATGGTAGAAACTAAAAGACTAATGTTACAGTGTCTTTCAAGCTCTTAGAGGGACTTATCTAGGACTTCATCATACATATACATATATACTACATATACTAAGTCTAGGTACACTTAAAGCATGAAGGAATAAAAATGACATTGCATTATGGAAATCAAAGACAGGTTATAAATATGCTAAATACTTGGCAACCACTTAGTCAAAAATCTAGACCAAAGCTGTAGTTTATAATAGTTATCTCTGCCTATGAGAGGCTAGATCTTGTTAAGCAACTCCAAGCAAAAGTAGAAATTAATTAAACATGTGCTGTGCTGGAGTATATGTATACATTCCAGGCTAGTTTTTACTCATTCAGTAATTATTTTTTTTTTTTTACCTCCCATAAACTGCATTTTTAGTGTTATTAATCATCATTTTCTTTTTAACAGCTTCTAAGAATCCACTCAGATTAGATAGGCTAAAAAACCAGCTAAGGAATACTGACTTAACTCTATCCAAGTTATCACAGCCATGGAACAGTTTGAATAGTTCTTATTTTGAAAGAAATAATTTTTTAAAACATCTAGTGAACATCGGTTAATAACTGAGCATTTGACCAAGAAGCAAACCATGTATGGCAGAACAAAACTCAATCATGATTTTTTTTAAATATGTAGCAAAGCAAATCTTTGTCTATTAGCAAGCAAAGAATAATCCTTAAAACAAAAGAACAGATTTCTTCAATTATACATCAGAGGATTAGTTTTAAGATTACAGCAAGAAAGAGTTTCATAAAATTCAAAATAATTAATGATTGATTTTACAATTAGTCAGGAGTCAGGAATAAAATTTCAAATTAAGAAACAAATCTGGAGCATCATAACTACCCCATTCTAGGATTCAGAAGCACTGGCAAGCATAATGCCCCAGCCAATCTCCATTGTCTTAGGCCACAAAAGGGAAACTGAGTTCCAGAGCCTACATAGTTTAGCTCATTAAGCAGGCAGCCACTTATATGCATAATTTTGTGCCTTTGAAGAGAACCAGCAAATCAGAAATTCACAGAAGCAGCAAAAATCTAGGATCAGCACAAGAGTTACAAATACTTACTAAAAATGCAACAACGTATCTTGCCTCTCATGTTATCTTTCAAAGAGAATCAAAAGAGACATACTATGGGTGCCATGGAAGGTATGCTAACATTTCTATTTACCAGAAAGTTAGATCAAGAATGTTTCATAAAGATTCTATTTCATTGTTCCTTGATTTTAACGGTTTCCCCAAAGTTTAGAGAGTGAATATTACTTTGTTCTAATTGTTATAAAATAGTAAATGAAATCATCTTCATACACTACCTGAATGTAGCCTTTAAAAAAGATTTATTCATTTTTTAAAAAATAACATATTTATTTTTATGTGCATTGGTGTTCTGGCCTTCATGTATGCCTGTGTGAGGGTGTAAGATTTCCTGGAACTAGAGTCACAGACAATTGTGAGCTGCCATATGGGTGCCAGGAATTGAACTCAGGTCTTCCAGAAGAGCAGCCAGTGTTCTTAATGGCTGATCCATCTCTCCAGCCCTTATTTTTAGCATATATATACACAGGTGTGTGCCATTAGACCTGGTTGAGGACATGTGTGTGTGAGATGTTGATAGACTTGAGTCGTCGTCTCCTCCCCCCCCCCCCCCCCCCCCCCCCCCCCCGCTGAAGGTCAGCTTGGCAGTTCTCAAAGCCACAATATTGGGCTGAGGATGTGACTAAGTGGTAGAACATCTTTCTAGCATACACAGGACCCTGGGCTTAACATCTACCATGATGACCAAAACAACAACAAAAAGCAACCAAAACAAAATCACAACAAAACTCTGAAAAATTTAAGCAAATGTATCATTTTCATTTTGAACTATACCTCTTTGTTGTGTACTATGTCTTTTACAAAATGTTATTAGCTAGTACAAGAAAGGTTTCTCATTTTGTTAAAAACAAAACTAGCTCAGGACAAATTAGCTATGTCAATAAATTTGAGTCAGGATGAGAAGATCAATGACTAGTGAACGGCAGCTTAGTATAACAACAATTTACAATGGCTTAGCTTAAAAAAAAAGTAAAAGCTATTCTTTTTGCTATTTTCACAAACTTACAAACTAATAATGACAACAATCCTTAGGTTGCACTTAAGAGTTTGCCTCTGTCCCCATTCAATCTTGTGCATGACCACAGATCTGAGGCCCCAAGTGATTTACTGATTTTGCATGAAAGCAAATGGCATATATTAGCACAGTGGCACCAGACTTTGAGCAATGTGATTTTCTATTTATTTTTAAGGAAATGCATGGTATTCTTGCTGCATTCTTAAGTTACCTCTAGGCAAGTGCTGAGGAAACATTCTCAGGCTCATCATACCCATATTCACCCAGATGTTAGACTGCTGTGTCCGTGTGGCAGGCTGCTGTCGAAGGAAGAGAAGATAGCGAGGAAATAATTCTAATTCTGGGATGTCTGTCTTGCTATTCTTGATTACCTATTTTTGAGAAAAATAAAGTAATGATGACTTTAAAGTCAAACTTAATGTTCTATAAAAAACTTTATTAATTTACTTTACATATATGAGTGTTTTCTTGCTTGTATGTATGTGTGTCTAGTGTCTGTAGTCCCTAAGAGGGCATCTGAAACTAGAGATAGAGATGATTGTTAGCTGCCATGTGGGTACAAGGAACCAAACATGGGTCTTCTGAAAGAGCACCAAGTGCTCTTAAACTCTGAACCACTTCTCTAGTCCTTCTTGGTGCTTTTTTTTTTTGAAATTATTATAATTATTTTTTAAAGATTTATCTATTTACTATGTATACAGAAGAGGGCACCAGATGTCATTATAGATGGTTGTGAGCCACCATGTGGTTGCTGGGAATTGAACTCTCCGAACCACTGGAAAAACAGTCAGCGCTCTTAACCTCTGAGCCATCTCTCCAACCCCTTGAATTTATTTTTATGAGTATATTTTTTTAAAGAAATTAACATATTATAAACATGCCTTAAACTTTCTTTCTTTTTTTTTTTTTTTTAAAAAAAAAAAAAACTGGTCAGTGGTAGCACAAGTCTTTAATCCAAGCACTCAGGAGGCAGAGGCAGGTGGATCTCTAAGTTTGAGGCCAGTCTGGTCTACAGAGCCAGGACAGACAGGGCTACACAGACAAACTTTGTCTCAAAAAACAAACAAACAAAAAATAAAAATAAAAATTTTTAAGCTGAGTGGGTACGGTTGTACAGACCTTTAGTCTCAGCATTCAGGAGGCTGAGGCAAGTGTACCTCTGTGAGTGAGAGGTCAGCATGGTTTACACTGTGAATTCCAGGCCAGGCGGGGTTATGTAAGATGACCCTTTCTCACTCCCCAACCACAGACCATTTTACTGTTTTGTGTATGGGTGTTTTACCTGCCATGTATATCTGTGTACCACATGAGTACAATACCCTTGAAGGCCCAAAGAGGGGGATCCCCTGGGGCTGGAGTTTCAGACTGGTTGAGTCATGTGTGTGTTTGGGATCAAACCCAGGTCCAGGTCCTCTCTAGAAGAGAACCCAGTGTTCTTAACCACTAAACCATCACTCTAGCCCTCGTATGTGTATGGGCTTTTTGCCTGCATAAATTTTTTACATACCACAATGTACCTGATGACCACAGAGGTCAGAAGAGGTTTATTGTCAGACAGATGTCAGTCACCATCTGGGTGCTAGGAAGCAAATGCAAGTCCTTTTGCAAGATCAGCTAGTGCTCTAACCACTGAGAAATCTCTCTAGACATTAATCTAAGTTTCTCTTACAGACAGTGTTGCTCTATATAGCAGGCTGCCCTGAACCCATGACCATTGAGTATTGATGTTTTAGTCATGTGCCACCACATTAAGCTCTGATATTAATTTAAAAATGTTCAGTAAGTTCATTACCCATATTTTAATGGCTTACTCATACATTTAAGTTTCACAGATTTGAATATGCTCAGATTTCTGCTCTTAAATTAATCTTTCAAGTTTAGGAGTTGTGAATATTTCATCCTAACTTTCATTTAAAAACAAAAGTGTCAAAAACCAAACCAAAACAAACAAAAACCCCTCCAAATCTCAGATGAGTGTAGCTTTTAACCCTCAAATGACAGAATGATCTGTCTGTTTTGACAAAATTACAACTGCTCAAGTAAGCATCATCAATGATACCTTAACAATACAGCTGCTTAGACAAAACCAAGATCTGCTAATATGGAGGGAGACATCAAGCAGCTCCCACTCCTAGACAAAAACTACTGGCAACAAGGGAATGCTAAAAGAGGGAGAGGCAGCCCTCCTTCCTGGAGGAGGCTCCGATTTCATTATTTAATTAACCTTGAAATAATGTACATAAACACTGAATGGACTCAGCAGGTCATATATATTTGTATGTGTGAGCGCACACCTATGCATATGCATGTCTGTAAATAACAACTGGGGAAGAGGCCAAGAGTTTGTATAAAATAGGTGCTGGTGGGAGAAATTGGGGAAGGAAAGGAAATGGAGGGCAATAATATAGCTGCATTTTAATACCTTTCCAAAACCTTAAATAGTACCTAAATATTAACTGAATAAACAAAATATAAAATATAAAGGAACCTATAGTTATTTTTGAACTAATCTAAAGAGATTTCAAGTACTGTGCTACCATAAAGTAAGGATTAAATTATGACTAGGTAAATTCACAAAGAAAAGTATCAACCTCTGACCTTCATACAACACACCCGAGTGCACACACACTCATTTTTCTACTGGCTATACTTACTGGTCGAGGAAGGGCCAGGTTTGCTCCATACCAATGATAAAGTGCTCTCCACACAGGTTCTGGGACCATTTCATAATCTCTTCCATGGATAAGCTGTGGAGTTCGTTTTAGTCGTCCTCCTTCTAGTGTTAATGATGTAGCCTTAGAAAGAATAAAATTTAAGTATTTGTTTTTAATTTAATAGTCTTTTGTATATGTGTGTGTGTGTGTGTGTGTATAAAAATCTAGACATAGAACAAATTCATCTTCCCAGTTTCATATTGCTGGTAATTAATTTTTTTTATTTCTTTGATTTTTGGTAGACTCTGTACTGTAAAGAAGTTAACTTTCACTGAGCTACTTCCCCAATCCAGAAAATGGGATTTTGGCGGAGATTTGTAGGTTTTACCTTCCAATGAACTATTTAAGAAAGGGAACTCTGGGAGGGTAGGGTGGCACATGCAGTTAGTGCCAGCACTTAGGAGGCAGAGGTAGGTGGATTCTCTTAAGTTCCAGGTCAGCTTGGTCTACACAGTAAGTTTCAGAACAGCCAAGGTTATATAGCAGAGATACACTAAGAGACAGCATCATGCCTACAGCAAGCTAAGCTGGGTAAACTACTGCTTTACTTTGTGCTAAAACCTCTGAAATTTAATAGCTACTTGGAAGAGAACACTTTGAAAGTCTGATGTCAAAACACCCACCTTTACTGGTTCTTGAGTTACTAGTGGCTGGTTATCAATGGCTCCTGGCTTCTGAGGATTAAGGTGCAAAAGAATATTTCCATTGGCTCCTAGCAAACACTGGTTGTTATTGTCAGAAGTATTATGTTGCCTTGCAAAGCACATATCTGCCCCTGGTGTGCCAGAATACAGGAAGCCTATCAAGAAACAAAACAAAACAACAATGATAGAGTTTCTTATTTTTAGTGTTTATGGTTTTTTTTTTTTTTTTAGACTGAGTTTCAGTATGCAATAGCTTTGGCTAACCTGGAACTAGCTCTATAGATCAGGAGGACCTTGAACTTACAGAGATCCACCTGCCTCCGCCTGTGCTAGGATTAAAGGCATGCATCACCACTACCCAGTGAAGTTTACTTTTAGTGTCATCCCGCCCCCCCATCTTCTTACTTATTTGTTTGTTTATATTTAACTTTATGTGCATTGGTGTGAGAGTGTCAGATCACCTGGAACTGAAGTTACAAACAGTTGTGAACCATCATCTGGGTGCTGGACATTGAACCCAGGTCCTCTAGAAGAGCAGCCAGTCTTCTTAATGACTGAACCATCTCTCCAGCCCTTATCTTTAGTTTTTATATATGCAGAGGCTTGAAGATATAAACTCAAATGTCAATGTATTGAGTTAATGATATTTATCCTGGTATGTCACTGAAGTTTTACATTTCGATGAATATATAAAAGATAGGAAGAACAGATGTATTTTTTTCTAGACAAAAAAAGTAATAGGATTAAAATAGAAGTTTTTAAAAAATGTTACCAAAAGAATATCTGACCACCTCTTTAGGATACACAATAATTTATAATGAGAATTACAGGTCTCCTGATAGGATGGCCAAGTAGCTGTGTTTTCACACTCCCTAAAATTCTTCCACTGCAAGTATTATTCCAAATATTCTTCATAGAAAACAGCAATAGGAAGCATCTAAACTTCTCTCCCTCTTCTCCCTTCCTATGAGTCAATGTCTGAGTATCTCTGGCTAGCCTAAGTAGCCCAGTCTATTATGTAGACCAGGCTGACCTTGAACTCAGTTATCTATCTGCTTCCTACTCCCTTCTAAAAGGGGTTCATGAGTCATTACATTTAGTGCCTATTTTCTTAATATAGCTATTTTTAAAAATCATTTCTTTACAACAGAAAAATATACAGAGAAAAATCACTAACAATGGCAGAGTTTGAACCTGATAGTTTTTAAAGATATTTTAACTCTCAACTACATGTTAATCTTTTGTAAACAATCTAGTGATCAATTGCTTTGTAAACTTCTATTTGTGGTACTACTCATCCTGTGGGTAATAATAATATACAGTAAAATATACATCAAACAGAAACTTAGACAGTGTTAAGGAGTAATCTTGGTTTGTTAGAAGGGGAGTACTAAGGCTAGTATCCATAGCATAGCATGAAGCATCAGAAGACATCTGATACCCTAGACTCAAATGGAGAAGAAAAGAAAGATGGAAAGAAAATATGAGAATGAAATGTGGTGTCAAAGCAGATCACAATACTTCTAGGACCACTAAACTATTTCTGTAGTGTCAGATAGAGAAGAGAAACAATATACTCTACACAGAATGAAGAAAGAATGCTAGCTTGCCAGTTTGCTTACTATTCCCATAGAAAAAGAAAGAAAAAATGTTTGAGAGCTTTGCTATTTTATCAGCAATTAAGATTGTTTTCAAATTGAATTATAGTAGTGCCAACGCATCTTTATAAGTACAGAACCATTAAGTTTCAGATAAGTACAAAGGACAGAAGGAAATTGTATTACTAATATGTAATATTTTAACAAAATAAACCTCAAAATTCTAGACTGAAGTGTTGAGACAACCTGACAGGAGAACTCTTATCCAATGAGGCACATTTATGACTAAAGAATTGTGAAGACGGATAATTTTATTTTCTTAGAATCTATTTTCACTAGACTGAATTTACTGGCAAAATAGATTAAACAGCAATATGGCTTGGATAATGAAAAGTGAAAAGACTTTCATATTGAGAGATTATGAGTTTACTTAAAAACCTATAATACACTCAAGAATTTTATAAATGAACATTTCATTCAAAACGTATTTCTTTGAATGGAGGCCTGATTCCAATACTGTAACAACAAAGGTAGACTCAGCTAAGAATAATCACGAGTGTGGTGTATGGTGGTACATGCCCGTAATCCTAGTACTTAAGAAGTAAGGCAAGAGTTTCAAAAGTTCCTTCGCAGCCACAAAGCAAATTTAAGGCAAGTCTGGGTTACATGAGAACCTGTGTCAAAAACATTACTAAGCCCCATGGGAGGTATTTACCACTGCCAGTAGACTCTGAGGCTTCAGATGCAGAAGAAATGTTGTCTGAGTATTTCTCCTCTGTGGTATTCACATAACTGAGGTTGTTACTGATTCTATCCTCTCCTTGCTCCATAGGATGTGCTGTTGTTCCAAATGAAAATTTTCCCCCATTTAGAACAGATGATGGCTCAATCACAACAGGGTTGGTATCCTAAAAATCATAGAGAAGCAAAATTTAACAATTTGACAATTATATAACTTTCAAAGAACTATTCTTTTAACTATTATATTTTATATTCATGGGTGTTTTGCCTCCATGTCTGTGTGTGCCTGGTGTCCTCCAAGGCCAGAAAAGGGTGTTGAATCCCCTGGAACTGACATAACAGATGGTTGTAAATTGCCATGTGGGTCCTGGGAACTGAACCGGGGTCCTCTGGTAGAGCAAATAGAGCTCTTAACCATTGAATATCTTTCTAGCCCTTCAAAAATTTAATTCTTAATCACTCTAAATTGTTAAAGCCACTTACTATCTAATTAAATTTTACTTCCTTAAGGGAAGAATAAGTGTTTATACATATAAACACAATGTTCACAATATATTCATATAATATAAACAATATTCTCATCAGTACACTGAGAAAGACTGCACCATATAAACAGGGTCTGAAAAGCCAGAGATGCCAGCCTTGATTACTACATACAGCAAAACAGTCAAAGTCAAAGAAAAGAATAGTTCATGATAAAAACAAATTTAAGGAATTTATGTTTACCAAGTTAGCTCTACAGAGGACACCATTCTGAAAAGAATTTAAGTTAACCACACCAAGAGAACAAAAGAAAAAATCCAATCAAAAAAAGTCTAGGGGCTGGAGAGATGGCTCAGCGGTTAAGATCACCATCCGCTCTTCCAGAGGACCCAGGTTCGATTCCCAGCACCCACATGGCAGCTAACAACTGTCTGTAGTTCCAGTTCTAGGCAAACACTAAGGCAAATAAATAAATAAATAAAGTTTAAAAAAAAAAAAGAAAGTCTAAAAAACATCACTACTACAACAAAATATCAGGAATTAACAAACATTAAATAATAACTCTTAATATCAATAGTCTCAATTAATAACTCTTAATATCAATAGTCTCAATTCCCTAAAACTACAGACTCACAGATTGACTTAGAAAACAGGATCCATCTTTCTTCTGCTTCCAAGAAACACACCTCACAAACAAGGACAGACACTATTTTAGGGTAAAAATTATGGAAAAGGGTATTCCAGGCAAATGGAACTAAGAAACAATTAGGCATAGTTATTTTAATATTTGATAAAGTAGACTTTAAACCAAACTAATTACAGGATATTGGGAAACATACTACATGCCCATTAAAAGAACAATTTACCAAGAGGATATTTACAATGCACTATACACAAACACAAAGCACTTCATTTCATAAAAGAAACACTATTAGATCTAAAAATCACACATTGAGTTTAACATAGTGATAGTTGTTGACTTCAGTGCCTTATTCTCTCCAACAGATAGGTTAAAGAGACAAAAACCAGAAACTCTGGAGTTAAATAATACCATAAATCAAATGGACCTAACAAATATCTACAAAATATCCACTCAAACACTAAGCATTACACTTTCTTCTCAGCAGTGTTCCCAAGGAACTTTATCCAAAACCAACCACCTCGTAGGGTGTGAAGTAAGTCTCAACAAACATAAAAAAACTAAAATAACACCCTGCATCCTATCTAACAGTCACAGATTAAAGCTGGATACCAACAGCAATACAAATAGCAGAAAATACACAGACTTGAAATCTAAACACACTACTAAATGAAAACTTGGCCAAAACAAAAATCAAGAAAGAAAGAAAAAAACTTATTAGAATTGAATTAAAATAATAACATACAAAAATCTATGAGACACAAAAAGGGCAGTTCTTAAGAAAAAATTTCATAGTACTAAATATCTACACCAAAAAAGTTAATGATACAGAAGTGAAAAGTCACAGGGGCACCTCAAAACTGACCTCTGGCTCTTCACATCTATAGCCTTACAGTACATGGCAGGCACAGGCAGAAAGACTGAGAGTTCTAGGCCAGCTTGGGTTATGGGACTCTGTCTCCAGAAAAAGAAAAATAATGTTACTATAAAAATGAATAACCCAAGCAGTGGTGGTGCATGCCTTTAATCTCAGCACTTGGAAGGCAGAGGCAGGCAGATCTCTGTTTGATGCTAGCTCAGTCTACAAAGTGAGTTCCAGGACAGCCAGGGTTACACAGAGAAACCCAGTCTTAAAAAAACGATATATATATATATATATATATGGCAATGTAAATAATGTAGTTGACAACACATATTTTAAAAGCCAGCTGCTACACTGAATCACAAGTCTACACTGAACAAGATATTCAGGTTTCTCTTTCTCTCAGCAATAATTTCTTCACAAGTAAAATAAATGTAACATCTTCCTCTTAGAGATATGGGAATTAAATGTAACATGAATAGGCACTACCTTTTTCATATGACCATCGACAAGGGAAGAAATCTGTGTAGAAATGCATACATTGAGCCTGCCCTGTATCAATTTTCATAAATACTCATTTTCTTTCCCTTTAAATCTTGGTCCAAGTTGGCATATTATATTACTAGGTTGTATTTGAGTTGAAAATCTTACTATAAAATGTATAGATACAGGAATTTAACTCACATATTTGACATATTCTTTCCACTGTTGCCACCATTGCATGGAGATGATAAACCAATTGTGTCCTGGCTGCAGACCATACCTGCTTTCTCGTTCTAACCATCCTCTGTACAAAGAAAAAAAAATCCAATGAATGAAAAAAAAAATGTGGAACGGAAGGCATGACTGCAATTTATCACTAGAATTATTTTCTCTTTCATCAGAAATTTCAAAATAGAAAAACATGAAACATAAAGATGTACTCAGGAGAGATTGCCACTATTTCAATTATACAGTGAAACATTGTTCTACCAGAAAGTCAATTTCAATAGTCACATGACACTGTGATATACCATTCACAAATAGTTTGGGGGCTGGAAAGATATCTCACTGAGTAAAGTTGTTAAGTGAACAAGTATAAGGACCTGACTTCAGATCTTCAGCATTAAGTAAAAGCCAGGTATAGTAGTGCACGCTTAAAATCCAAGCCCAAAGGTTGTAAACAGGTAGATTCCTGAAGCTGATGGTTTAGATGAGAACGGCTCTCTCATAGGCTCATGTTTGAATGTTTGATTCCTGGTTAATGGAATTACTTGGAAAGGATTAGAAGTGTGGTTCTGTTGCAGGAGGTGTATCACTGGGAGTGGGCTTTGAGATTTGAAAACCCTACGCCAGGCCCAATCTTTTTCCCTTTCTTTACTTGCTGCCTGTGGATCAGGATTTAAGGTGTCAGCCAGTGCTCAAGGACCATGATTGCCTGCTGCCAAAGCTCCCTGACAAGGTGATCATGGACTAATCCCCTGAAACTGTAAGCAAGCCCCAGTTAAATGCTTCCATAAGTTGCCTTAGTGACAGTATTTTCTCATGACAGTAGAATAGTGACTAAAACAATGACTTACATGATGGAAAGGAAGACTCCTATAAGTGGCCCTGTGACTGTCACACATACCCCATAACACTTCCCACCTCACAAAAATTAAGATGTAGAAAATATCTTGTTTGAAAAATACCATAATAAAACCTAACTCTTGGTTTGCTAGTAAAAATAAATTTAAAAGTATTATAGTGAGTAGGAACCAGAATTTATTGTGGTTTTGATTTTATTCCCTTAATAATTAAATTATATTGTTCATCTTTCCATGTGACTGAAGACCATCTGAATATCTCTGATGGAAAGCATGTCCACTGATTCAATGAAAATCTTATATAATCATTTGTAGTTTTATATTTTTTTGTTATATCTTACACAGACATGTATCATATAAATAACATGCAAAAATAAATATCAAGCTTAATAACTGGAGACACAAGTTTTATTATGAACTATTAGGTGATTTAGAAAATAAAACTATGTTGATTAAAGTCATAAAAACTACTTGCTACACACTTTTGTTTGTTTTATTTTTTTCAAGACAGGGTTTCTCTGTGTAACCCTCGTTGTTCTGGGAACTTTTTTGTAGAGTAGGTTACCCTTGAACTCACAGTGCTCTCTGTCCTCTGCTTTCAGGAACTGGGATTAAAGGCATACACTTCTACCACCTGAAGATATAGAGCTCTTTAAATTAAACTTTAAAATGAACCTTGTTATAATTGATTATGACATGGATTGTCTTACATTTTAAAAATTACTCTTGAGGACATTAAACTAAGACAATGGAGACAGGTTGCCACTCTCACCCCCATTCCCAGCAATTAAAAAACTTTACTGTGCGTGCACATTTGTGTGTGTGTGTGTGTGTGTGTGTGTGTGTGAGTTTGTATGTGTGTGTCAATGCAGGCACACAATAGAAATCAGAGGGCACCATAATGAAATCAGTTTTCTCCAACTTTCAAGTGTATTCCATGCATCAAACTCAGGGTTTTAGAAATTCAATCAGGTGATTATGGTCAAGGGTACAGCTGCATGCAGCTGTCATTGCCTCATACAGTAGTTCTTAGATTTTTTTTAAATATTTATTTTTATTTATGTGAAGTGGTGTACTAACTGTGTAAGGGTGTCAGATTTTAGAATTACACACAACTGTTAGCTACCATGTGGATGCTGGGAATCAAACTCAGGTGCTCCGGAAGAACAGTCAGTGCTCTTAACCACTGAGCTATCTCTCCAGCCTCCAGGGTTTTTTTTTTTGTTTTAAATTGTCTCCTCTGGTGGCAACTGCTAAGGGAGTTTGCTTGTTCTCTGTATTTTAACCAATAATTCTTTTGTTGTTGAGCTGCAGCAACTCTCTTTATACATTCTGGTTATTAAAGACTTACAGGAGATATAGTTTGTTAATACTGCCTTTAGTTTTGTATGCTGTCATTCATAAACAAAAGTTTTAGATTGTGAGGAAGTCTAAGTTACTTTTTAAGAGAATGGTTTTAGAGTCACATCTAAAAATCAAATGCAAAATCCAAATAATTTCTTTTTCCTTTCTACTTTCTCTTTATCTCTTCCCCTACCTCTGTCTGTCTAAATCATTTTAAAGAAAGAGTTTTATTACATTTAAAAATTCTTAGTTGTTTTTTTTTCCTATACTTCTTAATTCTGAGTTGTATGCTTTTTAATGGAAAAGTTGGCTACTTTTAGTGAGGCTCTCCGATTAGGACAAGTTGCATTTTTCTTGCTGCTATGAAAATTCTTTCAGTAATTACATTAGAGCATAAGCTTTCTACCACTAAGCAACATCCCCAGCCCCATTACAATTTTAAAGTTAAACATAATTTGACTTTTAAATTAATCTAATTAGTTAGCTAGAAAGATTATTTATTTGTTTGTTTTTTGGGAGAGGATTTTTCTGTGTAGCCCTGGCTGCCCTGGAACTGACTCTGTAGACCAGGCTGGCCTCAAACTCAGAGATCTGCCTATCTCTGCCTCCCAAGTGCTGGGATTAAAGATGTGTGCCACCACAAAGGCCTCTACAAATAATTTTTAAAAATATCTTTATAGTAATACTTAAAGCAAGATAAACTGTGTTAGAAATTTCAACTCTGTAATAAAAATAATACAGAAACTATAAAATTACCTAATAATTTGTCCCTCTTCTTCTGGAGTAGCTGGTCTTAACCCCAGAACTATGTGACATACCTAGAGAGAAAGGAAAAAAATCAAATTTTGATAGTGGTACTAATGACTAGACTAAATAACATTTCAAGTTATTTGCACAAAATCTACATTTCAAATGAGAACTGAATCAATAATGATATAACTGTTGAATTATTAATTATTAAATAAAGAAATTTAACTTAGTTGTATGGATTTTAATTTTTTTAATGGAGGCTAACTTCTGAATCCTCAATAGCAGAGTAGTAGTTTTAGATCTGTAACAATCAGGCATCAGCTGTCAATAAGAGACCAATTTCCACTTATCCACAAAGCTGTGTTGCATGCAAGTTATCCTTCATTGAAAATGGAGTCTCATAAGAAATAAAAACATACCAAGCTATTAAGACCTTTAGAGGTATTTTAACAAGAAAGAGAAAATAAAAAAGAAACAAAAATAATCACTATTAGATGCAAGTGTCTTTCTCTAAAACATAGTTTTGTAGCATGGATGTGCCAACACAGGTAAATGATGGGAGACAGAATTACTAGTACCACCACCCCTCCCAAATCTGTCATTTGCCATCAACATACCTGGAAGAGGAGATTCAAAAACTCATTGGCAAGAACATTTTTCACACTCCAGATCTGATAGTCTTCCAGAGTAAGATGGCCCATCTGTAAGAGAGACATTCAAATTGATCTCCTTCCAATAAATGTCACTTATTACAGCATTAGAGTAACTCACATTTTTGAAAGCAAACAAACAGGTACTAGGGGCTCACAAAATAAGTATGACGATTAGTATAAATTTACAACTGATAAAATTTTTTTTTAATTATTTGTAATTTTGTTCAAGCACTCAGTAGAAACAAAGCACTTACTAACAATTTCCTTTCTCCAATTATTTGGAGACTTTGGAAATAACCTGCGCACAGTGGCACAGATCTATAATTCCAGTACTTAGAAAGTAGAAGCAGGAGGACCAGAAATTTGAGGCCATTCTAGGTTACCTAGAGAGTTTGAGAGCACCCTGGGCTACATATAGTGAGAGTCTTGTCTCAAAAAACAAAGAACAATACATGTTTTAGATAAATGGTGAGACACCATTGGTATAAAATATAGTATACAGTATCAGTAAGTCAGTAAAACGTCCAAGACCAGACCTAACCTGTCACTATTATTCATTCATTCATTCATTTATTATGGTTGCATGGAGATTTGAGCAGCTAAGCAAAATGCTCAGTGAAGCTAGAAATGTTAAACTTCATTTAACTTAAAAATATACTTAAGCAGGACAGTAGGTATTTAATCCCAGCACTAAGAGGCAAAGGCAGGTAGGTCACAAAGTTGAAGCCAGCCTGGTTTACAGAGTTCCAGGATAGCCAGTGCTACACAGAGAAACCCTGTCTCGAAAAACCAAAAGAAAAAAAAAAAAAGTACTTCATTTTTTTCATGTGTATGATTATTTTGTCTGTCTATATGTCTCTGCATACACAGATGCCTGGTGCTTGCTGAAGCCAAAGGCATCAGATCCCTTGGTACTGGAGTTGCAAACAGTTGTGATCATCATGTGGGTACTAGGAATCAAACTCAGTATCTCTCGAAGAACAGCTAGTGCTCTTTAATATTGAACCATGTCTTCAATCTGTTTTTTTAAATTTTATTTTTAATTATATGTGTTTTGATCTGTTTGTCTATGTGTGTGTACACAGAGTATAGAAGAGGGAAACAAGGAGCTGATTCTTTGTAACTGGAGTATATAGGCAGTTATGAGCTAAACATGGATTCTTTGCAAAAGAAGTATATACTCTTAATTGCTGAGTCATCTCTCTAGTCATAGACAGCAATAACTTACTAAATAAATAAAAGAAATAGGGGCTGGACAGATAGCTCAGAGGTTAAGAGCATTGGCGGCTCTTCCAGAGGACCTGAGTTCAATTCCCAGCAACCACATGGTGGCTCACAACCATCTACAATGAGATCTGGTACCCTCTTCTGGTATGCAGGCAGAATTCTGTATACATAATAAATAAAATTTTTAAAAATTTATAAAACAAAAATAAAGACTATAAACTAAGGTTATCAAGGAAGGTATCTATTTAATTCATGTATTAGATTCACTGAGTTGTTTGAAAATGGAATGAGCTATCTTTAGAGATGATGTGAAGGTATTTTAACTACAGGTCCAGTTAAGTGAGGATAATGCAGTAGAATTCTTTGACCATATGTCTTGATTTAGAGCACACAGTATTTTTAGAAAAACAAAGTACTCATAGTCAACCTCACCTTTGTGGTATCATGTACATTCAGTATGTCTTCTACAATGTCGGACAGAGCCATATGTAATTCCTTTAAAAAGAAATCAGAAAGAATGATGTAATTTTTAGTCTCCCTCTATATAAAAAGCAATGCCTTTTTTCTTTCATTTCGTTTCCGACATTCACTTCATCTTCCCTGTAAACAATCAGAACTTAGCAGGACATGGGGCATACTACATGCCTGCCTTAGTAACATTAAAACTCTGTCTCAAAAAACAGCCAACCAACAAAAAGAATCGTAACTTACAGGAATATCATCAGTGCGGTTATCTTTCCAGACCTCCAGAAGTGCAACCACCATGTCCTTGAGTTCAGCCCTGGAGAGAACTCCATCACGGTCAACATCGAACACCTTGAAGCAAACTAATGACAACAAACTCTTATGAAGAGAAATCACTTTTAGAGTTTGAAACATGATACATTTCTTTATTTTTTAAAATGTATTTATTTATTATTAAATATACAGTATACAGAAGAGGGTATCAGATGTCATTATAGATAGTTGTGAGCCACCATGTGGTTGCTGGGAATTGAAATCAGGACCTCAGGAAGAACAGTCAGTGCCTTTAACCCCTGAGCCATCTCTCCAGCCCCAACACGATACATTTCATTAGAATGATTCTAATTAAGTATAATTACTTAATTTTTCAAGCCAGTATGTACTAGAGCAGTTCTCATCAGGAGTAGACTATATTATAGAATTATTACTACCATTACTGTAACATACAAAACTTCGTGAACAGATCTCATGACTATCTCTAAATCACTACCGAGGTTGAAGAGACCCATTAATCGGCCAAATCCAGAGCCATCTTTCTTTTCTGGAGGAGTAGGGGATTTAAAGACAGGGTTTCTCTGTTAAGTCCTTGCTATCTTGGCACTCACTTTGTAGACTAGGCTTGCCACAAACTCAGATATCTGCCTGCCTCTGCCTCCCAAATGCTGGGATTAAAGGCATGCCCCAAGCCCTACCACCGACCAGTCAGACCTACCTTTCTTATATACTGGAAAGAAGAGGCTAAGTCACTCTATAAGAAGCATTACTTCAAAGATTTTCAAGAAAAAAGGCAAATCTTTACATTTCTCTCTTCTCTCTGGTGCTACTGAATAAAACCCACGAGTTGGTCTTGCTGTACACATATGCTTTTTTTCTCACTCAGCTACATCCGCTCCTTCAGGTAGTATTTATACTCAGTTACATCCCTCTCTCCCTTTAGTTTGTTTTTCATACTCAAGACTGATCACTGAAGGGCTATTTCTCCTATGCTTAAAATCCCTGTCTACATTGAGAATTAGACTCCTAACTTCTCCTTTACCTGTCTAAAAAAAAATTTAATTTACTTTTAATATTTGTCAAGTATAACTTTAACTTTTTAATAAAGTTAATATATAACAATGTAATAATTAGACAATTACAACTTTAACTCTAAATGAATATTTACTCAGTGTATTTAGGTGAAAATTTACAAGTCTGAGGACAACTTGTATGCGTCAATGTCCCCTTTCTACCATGCAGAAGATCCCTCAGATCTGATGCTAGGTGTTTGACTTGGTGGCAAGCTTTCTTACCCATCAAGCCATATCACCGACCCAAAACTTTAAACTTTTCCTTAAAGACATTAAATTTCAATGAAAAATAATTGTTGGATATGTTGGTGCATGCCTTTAATCTCAGCACATGAGAGTCAGAAGCCTCTGTGAATTTAAGCTATTCTGAGCCAACTAATAAGTAGATTTTAACGAAATCAATTTGGAAAAATGAATAACAAAAACCCTTGAATTTGTAAGATTAAAAATATCCTGTCATAAACTGGGCATAGTGGCATATATCTTTAACTCCAGTATTGCGGAGGCAGAGGCAGGAGGATCTCTTTGAGTTGTAGGCCAGCCACAACATCCAGGGCTACACAGAGAAACCTTATCTGAAAAAAAAAACAGAAAGAAAACCAACAATACCAAATCCCATTACAAACCCTCCTAATATATTAATTACAATAGTAAATCAATTCAGTGTACATTATTAAATAAGATCAGAAATATCAAATACCAAAACAGACATTTTGAGAATTTCTATTTTAAGAAATCAAATTAAAAAAAAAAAAAAACTTCAAAAATATTTTAAATCTCAAATAAACTGCCATACTTTTCTCAACTTTGGCTAAGATTTATTAATGTAATATATTTATTCTTATAAATATACTCTAAGACAATTTTTGATGAATATCAATTTAGTATTTAATAAAATATGTCCAATTACAAATTTCATCCTGTGACTAGAATATTAATTATATAAATGAGAGAATGAGTTATACTTCAAAATATGTAAGATGCAAAATACTCTATAAACTAATGACATTTTTCTTTTTTTCTTTTTTTTAAAGATTTATTTATTTATTATGTATACAGTATACAGAAGAGGGTACCAGATGTCATCATTGATGGTTGTGAGCCACCATGTGGTTGCTGGGAATTGAACTCAGGACCTTAGGAAGAACAGTCAGTGTTCTTAACCGCTGAGCCATCCCTCCAGCCCCCGACATTTTTCTTAATATTTAAAACTGTCATTAAGCATGGTGACTCACACCTGAAATTATAGCATTCAAAAGCCTGAGAAGGAAAGGTGAAGAGTGGCACATCAGTCCAAGCCAAGACTGTTTCCCATTTGTAATTTATTAATTATGAATTTCAGATTTTTCAGGACAATCAATCCTATTAATAACTGATAATATCCCAAACTATATCCTAGAAAGTACTAAAGAACAGCTTGTTGCTTCTTTAAACTGGACTCACTAAATCACCAATTAGGAGATTATTATTTGCCAACATGATAGTTAGGAAACTCAATCCTCAAATGATGATGCATGGATGAAAGCTAATTCTGTCTTTATATAATGTGACACTTTGCAGACACTATTTGTCACACTTACATTTTTGTCTTTCAGCCAGGGGGCCTCTACAGCATGCTGATAACCCACAGGATATCTCCTTAAAGTCTATGTGATTGTCACGATTTTCATCAAAAGCATTAAATAAACCTATAAAATAAAAAAGACACCATAAACTATAGTTAACAAATTTCCTAAGGAAACACTGACATGTTTATAAAGTTAGGAATGTCTTTTTCATAAAGTGACTGCATTAAAAAAAAAAAAAAAGCTTCCAATTTTCCAAGAAAATATTTCTTTTGTTCTTCAGTATAATTACAACTGAAATTTATACCCCAGCAGAATACACTACACTCTTCTGGTATTTGCTTATGTCTGTTCTTACTTCTCTAGTACAAATTATCTAATAGCTTAAAGATGCCTACATTATTCAAAGGTTACAAATAAATATTAAGAACCAAGCCAGGCTGTGGTGGGTACATCTTTAATCCCAGCACTGGGTAGGCAGAAGCAGGTGAATTTCTCAGTTCCAGGACAGCCAGGGAACAACCAGAGAAACTCTGTCTCAGGAAAAAACAAAAACAAATTTAAAAAACAATGCATTTTTGTTGTAGAACGTTTTTTGGGCTTATTTAGGCCCGGAGGTTTGTAACTTGGTCTGTGGCGGCTTTTGTCTTTTAAAGAAATGGATCAGACACTTATATATTTTATATCGTTTGGCCCATGTCTTAAGCACATTACTAGCTAGCTCTTTCATCTTAAATTAACTCATTTTTATTAATCAACCCGCCACGTGGCTCAGCCCGTGGCTCACCTGTATCTCTTACATGTTCTTCTTTCGGGGGTCGGATGGAGACTGACTAACTCTACCCTCCTTCTACCTGTCTGTCCTCTGATTCTCTACCCACTTCTACGGTGCTCTACATAGGCCAAAACAGTCCTTTATTTACAGCATACAGAGAACAATCCACCACACATTTCAACTCCCAACCTTCTCCCACTTCCACTCTCCCCAGGAACTTCCACAATCCTCCACACCAATCACCTAATTCCTGAAAGGTAAAAACAGAACTATACTGTTGAACTGGCAGAAGCCCAGGTACAGGGGGTAAAGAAGCTTGTGGCCTGATGATTGAGTTAGATCCCTGACAAACATAAGGTGGAAGGAGAGAACCAGCTCTCCAAGGCTGTCTGTCCTCTTAAGCTCCATGTGTGTGCCATGGCATGTGTGTGCACACACTCAAATTCAAACACAGCAAACACTGCCACTTCCCCCACCCGCAATGTTAAAAAGAAAGAAACTCAGAGTACTATGTACTCTAGTTCCACCAAAGAGAACTTCCAAAATATCCTAGGTAGATGAAAATATGTAGACCATATGCTTCAAGAATGTATCTAACTCTGTGTTTTAGTTTGAACAATAGAGAACTAGGCATAATGGTAAATGCCTATAATCCCAGTATTTGGGAGGTAAAAGCAGGGGATTGAAGAGTTGAAGATCATCCTTAGCTAGTTGTTGAGTTTGAAGTGAGCTTAGACCATATGAGACCCTGTTTCAAAACAAAAATGTGCTTGGAGAGATGGCTCAGCAGTTATAAGCAATGGCTGCACTTCCAAAAGACTCAAGCTTGAGTTCCAACATCCACATGGTATCTCAAAACTGTCTATAACTCCAGTCCCAGGGGATCTAATGCTCTCCTTTGGCCTCTGTGGGAACAAGGCACATATATGGTGCACAGATACACATGTAGACAAAACACCCATAAAATAAAATAAAAATTATTAAAATTAGAAAGTTAAGTAATTTCAAAAGTTCAAAAATGTAAATCAAAAAATAGGGCTGGAGAGATGGCTTAGCTATTTCAAGCACTTGTTGCTCTTAGTTGCTCTTACAGAAGACTCAGATTTACTTCTTAGCACCCACACGGTGGCTTACAACCATCTTCTGTCTTCCTCTGACTTATGAGAGTCGCAGGCATGCACAGGTGCACATACATATATTCAGACAAAATTATAAACACAAAATAATAAATCTAAAAAAAGTAAAAAATTAAAAATGCTTTATTAATAATTAGAAACAGAACACAAGTATTCAGATTCCAAATACAATGCTTACAGTGTCATCCCAAACAAAATATATATGTATGTATGTATGTGTGTGTATTTTTGTTTGGTTTGTTTTTTGTTTTTCTTTCTCAATTTTCTTTAATTATACTTAAATTTTTTTTTTAAATAAAGTCTCATTTTTTTATCCATGTATCTCCTTGTTCAAACTCCCTACCCCCTCCTGACCCCCCTGGTCACTCTCTCTCTTCTCCCCATCTCCTCATCTCCTCCCCAGAAAGGGCAGGAGGTCCCAAGGTGGATTAGTTCAGCAACCACTCCAGGCAAGTCCTCATCCCAATATCAAGACTGGGTCAGGTGTTCCTCTGGAGGGAATGGGCTCAAAGGTTCCAGTCCAAGGTGCTTCAGATCCCAAGCTGTTCAGTGGTTGTGGTTTGCAGTTTGGGTGTGCTTTGCTTTTTGTTTAAAATCCAGTAAATGAGTGAGTACATCCCCTGCTTATCTTTCTGGCTTTGTGATACCTGAGGAGGATATTCTCCAAATCCATACATTTGCCTGTGAATTTTAGGATATCATTTTTTTTCTTATTGCTAAGTAGTACTCCATTGTGTAGATGTACCATAGTTTGTTAATCCATTCAACAGTTGAGGGGTATCTACGTTGTTTCCAGGTTCTTGCTATTATGAATAATGCTGCTAAGAACATAGATGAGCTAATGATTTTGGGGTGCGAATGTGCATCTTTAGGGTATATGCTCAATAATGGTACTGCTGGATCCTTGAGGAGATTGATTCCCAGTTTTCTGAGAAACTGCCATATTGCATTCCAGAGTGGCTGAATAAGCTTACACTCACACCAAGAATGGAGGCGTGTTCCCCTTGCTCTCCAGCATAAGCTGTCATCTGTGTTTTTGATCTTAGCCATTCTGACAGGTATAAGGTGGTATCTCAAAGATGTTTTGATTTGCATTTCTCTGATGGCTAAAGATGTTGGGCACTTTTTCAAGGGTCTTTCAGCCATTTGTAATTCTTCTGCTGAGAATTCCCTTTTTAGTTCTGAACCCCATTTTTAATTTGGTTTTTAAGGGTTTTGGGCTCTAGTTTCTTGAGTTCTCTATACATTTTAGAGATCAGTCCTCTGTCACTTGTAGGTTGGTGAAAATCTTTTCCCATTCTGTAGGTTGTTATTTTGTCTTATTGACTGTGTTCCTTGGCTTTACAGAAGCTTCTCAGTTTCAGGAGGTCCCACTTATTGTTGTTCTTAGTGTCTGTGCTGCTGGTGTTATATTTAGGAAGTGGTCACCTGTGCCAATGTATTGGAGGGTATTTCCCACTTTCTTTTCTATCAAGTTCAGTGTGGCTGGGTTTATGTTGAGGTCTTTTATCCACTTGGATTTGGGTTTTGTGCAGGGTTATAGGTTTCGATCTATTTGCATTTTTCTACACACTACCATCCAGTTATTCCAACAAAATTTGTTAAAGGTACTATCTTTTTTCCATTGAATATTTGTGGCCTCTTTGTCAGAGATCAAGTAAGTGTTCACAGGTGTGTGGGTTAATGTTGGGGTCTTCAATTTGATTCCATTGATCCACAAGTCTGTTTTTATGCCAGTACAATACCTAAACTAGGTATAAAACTACATACTATAGGGATCATCATAAGACAGTGTCTGGGAAAGAGAAAGGTACTAACATAAGTGAGGTCAAACTACTGCTAACAAACAATAAAGCTCTTTTTATTACTGTAGCTCTACAGTATAACTTGAAGTCGGGGATGGTGATATCCCCTGAGGTTCTTTTGTTGAGCAAAATTGTTTTGGCAATATTGGTTTTCCTGTAATTCCGTATGAACTTGAGTATTGTTCTTTCAAGTTCTGTAAAAAATTGTGTTGAGATTTTGATGGGAATTGCATTGAATCTGTAGACTGCTTTTGGTAGGATTGCCATTTTTACTATGTTGATCCTACCTATCCAAGAACATGGGAGAGCTTTCCATTTTTTGATATCCTCTTCAATTTCTTTCTTCAGTGATTTAAAGTTTTTGTCAAATAGATCTGTAACTTATTTGGTTATAGTTATTCCAAGGTATTTAATACTATTTGCAGCTATTATGAAGGGTAATGTTTCCCTTATTTCTTTTTCAGCCCTTTTATCTTTAGTGTATAGGAGGGCTACTCATTTTTTTTTTTTTTTTTAACTAAATCTTGTATCCTGCTACATTGCTGAAGGTGTTTATCACCTGTAGAAGTTCCCTGGTAGAACTTAGTGGGTCACTTATTTATACAATCATATTATCTGCAAATAGAGATAGTTTTACTTCTTTTCCAATTTGTATCCCCTTAATCTCCTTTCATTCTCTTATTGCTTTAGCTAAAACTTCGAGAACTATATTGAATAGATAAGGGGAGAGAGGACATCCTTGTCTAGTTACTGATTTTAGTGGAATTGCTTTGAGTTTCTCTCCATTTAGTTTGATGTTGGCTGTTGGCTTCTTGTAAATCGCCTTTATTATATTTAGATACTTTCTGTGTATTCCTGATCTCTCCAGGACTTTTATCATAAAGGAGTGTTGGATTTTGTCAAAGGCTTTTTCAGGATCTAAGGAGATGAGCATGTGGTTTTTTTCCCTTCAGTTTGTTTATATGATGGATGACATTTATAGTTTTTCGTATGCTGAACCAGCCCTGCATTTCTGGGATGAAGCCTACTCAATTGTAGTGGATGATATTTTTTTATATGTTGTTGTATTCGGTTTGCCAGGATTTTGTTGAGAATTTTTGCATCAATATTCATGAGGGAAATTGGTGTGTAATTCTCTTTCTTTGCTGTGTCTTTCAGTGATTTGGGTATTAGGGTTATTGTGGCCTCATAAAAAGAGTTTGACAATACTCCTCCAGTTTCCAATGTATGGAACAGTTTGAGGAGTATTAGTTCTTCTTTGAATGTCTGGTAGAATTCCGCACTAAAACCATCTGGGCCTGGGCTTTTTTTTTTAACTTGGGATGCTTTTAATGACAGCTTCAATTTCCTTTGGGGTTATAGGTCTGTTTAGGTCTTTAACCTGATCTTGATTTAATTTTGGTAAGTGGTACCTGTCGAGAAAGTTGTCCATTTCTTCTAGGTTTTCCATTTTTGTGGAATATAGATTTTCAAAGTATGACCTGATAATTCTCCAGATTTCTTGGGGGGGGGTCTGTTAAGTCCCCCTTTTTATTTCTGTTCTTGGGTTTTTTTGTTTTGTTTTGTTTTTCAAGACAGGGTTTGTCTGTGTAACTCTGGCTATGCTAGAACTCACTTTGTACACCAGGCTGGCTTCAAACTCACAGGGATCCACCTGCCTCTGCTAGGATTAAAGGTGTGTGCCACCACTGCCTGGCTTTCAGAGATGTTCTTATCTAGAAGCTTCTATTCTCTTTTTCAGGGGAGGGAGCAGCAGTGAAATCTCATGTGAATGAAAAACAAATGGAAAAGGAAGGGACAGATCACATGAGGAAACCTGGAGTTCTGGCCATGCAGCAGCCAACACCTTCTGCATGTCCTACGTGCTCACACTCCTTAGCAGAGCACTATCATGCTGCTGATACTTGGTCACATCAAGTATATATGTAAGGACATTCAGGTACAGAGAGACAACTGACTCATTTAAGATCATACAAGTAAAATATGAAGCTGAAGATTATAACCTTAGTTTTTCACCTGACCACTATAGTGCTAAGCAAGAAACTATTAAATCTACAGAAATATAGTTTGTCAGAGTTAATCTGTATTGGTTTGGAATAGGATGGATTCAGTCTATTTATTTAGCAAATGGACATTTGATGTGTTTTTTTGGTTTGTTTTAAAGAAATATTTCCTACCTTCACTCAGAGAAGGGCGAATAGGTGGTGAAACCAATGGGCCAAAGGTCTCTAAGTCAAAACGTCCAGTACGGGATTGAGCCTTCAGTAGCCAATAGCGTTTCTCCAGATCAATGATGTCTGATTCCTCCACTAAGAATCAAATCAAACAAGATTAGAAACTCAGAATGCCTTTCTGAGCCATTAATTTATCCTGGTAATATGCCTTTTAAGGACATATTTTCTTAGTGCACTAAAATCAATTATGCCCAGAACATACACTAAAAGATAAATTTATCATATTCAAAAACTGTAAAATACAATCAAGTAACAAAAGCATGAGACTGTAAAATTCAGAGAAAAAGAAACTATAATTTCTCATTAAGCAGAGTGATAAAACCTACCATACAAAATCATATACTATTATGCCGTTCTAGTCATTCTCAACTCCCACCTTAAAGATTTAAATTGCTTGCATGGATCTTTTCTCCTGGTTAGAAAGTAACTACCACAACAGCAGGGCCCAGATTTAACTCACAGTCAACACAATGTGCTAGGTAATATGGTGATATATTGTATATCAAAGCTTTCCTGAAGATCAGAGGACAGAGACAGCCACAGAGTTAACCACAGAGGTCAAGCAGAGGTGGCACACACCTTTTATCCTAGCACTCAGGAGGCAGAGGCAGAGAACAGTCTGGATCTCAGCAAGTTCAAAGCCACACTGGGCTGCCTGAGCTGAAAGCTATAATCCCCATTTGTCTTAAAACTATGCCATGAACACTAAGACCAACAATCAATAAAGTGGGATCTCCTGAAGCTGGGAAGCTTCTGCAAAGCCAAGGACACTGTCAATAGGACAAAACGACAGCCTACAGAATGGGAAAAGATTTTCACCAACCCTACAAGTGATAGAGGACTGATCTCTAAGGTATATAAAGAGCTCAAGAATTTTGATCCCAAAACCTTGAATAACCCTATCAAAAAATGGGGTTCAGATCTAAAAAGGGAATTCTCAGCAGAGGAACTACGAATGGCTGAAAGGCACCTGAAAAAGTGCTCTTCATCTTTAGTCATCAGAGAAATGCAAATCAAAACAACTTTGAGATACCACCTAACACCTGTTAGATTGGCTAAGATAAAAGGCACAGATG
>PVIH01011233.1:0-70375 GCA_004025045.1 Sigmodon hispidus | reverse complement strand
GGGTTTCCCTCAGCAGGAGTCGTGGAAGTGGTCAGGGACAGAGTCCACCTGCCCCTGCCCCAGAGAGCGCTGGGATTCTGCAGCCAGCGCTGGGTCCCGGAAGTGGAACCAGCAACAATGGGAGCTGAACTCTCCCTCCCAGGCTGGGATAAAGGCACTGAGGCCTCTAGCCCCCTCCTGACCTCTGGGCGGGGTCCGAGTCCGCCCCTCGGAGACCCCAGCAGTTGGTTCTCTCAGTTCGAGGTCGTGGCGGGGTTTCCCTCAGCAGGAGCCGTGGAAGTGGTCAGGGACAGCGTCCACCTGCCCCTGCCCCAGAGAGCGCTGGGATTCTGCAGCCAGCGCTGGGTCGCCTCTTGTTTTCTAATTTTGCTTTCTCATCAATTTAAAAGGTTTTTCATAAGCTCTTGTGCCCAGCTTAATCTCAGTGGTCTAGAATGCCTTGAGATGAGCTTCCTGTGATGAGAAGGAACTGAGGAGAGTCCACTGGAATGTTCTGTGGTGATATATTGTTTATCAAATAAAGCTTGAATGGAGATCAGAGGACAGAGCCAGCCACAGAGTTAGCCATAGAGGTCATGCAGTGATGATACAAACCTTTAATTCTAGTACTCAGGAGGCAGAGGCAGAGTGCTCTTCACTTCCCCTCCTCAGTGTTAGAAATCTTGGAGACAGGATCTACTCCTTTTGGCCAGAAGATTCAGTAGAGGTGAGAAGTTGCTGTGCCTTGTACCTCTCTCTCTGATCTTTTAGTTTTACCCAAATATTTGACTCTGGGTTTTTATTATAAGATCAATTAAGATTAGTGCAACAACTTTCTGTATTCTTTCCCAAATATCTTCTAATTACTATGCTGCCTCTTTGTGTCCTGGAGTACCCAGAAGAGCAAGAGGAAGGCGGGGTAGGAAGTTCTTCATAGATGTGTCATACATCAGGGCTTTGAGTAAGGTGTGCTTTCAGCTCACTGAGAGTCCCTCAGGGTGTCTGTGAGTGGATTTCTGGAGCATGTAGAAGTCTTGTGAATATTCACCATCACTATTCAATAAAGCCTTCATATATAGTTAGAGAAATGTGTTTTAAGTCTCCCCAACAGAGGCATGAGGAACAGTATGTTAGGAATGTAGCTTGTCCCTAAGAGTCACTTTTTATTGTGACACCAGCCGTGCTTGCTGATTTCAAACTTTTAAGTTCTCCCCCACCCTCTCTCCCATTCCCTCCTCCTCATCCTTCCTTCCTTCATTCTTCTTTATCCTTCTTTCTCCTTTTCTTCCTCTTTCCCCACATCTTGCTTGAGTTGGGGTCTCATGATGTAGATACACTGATCTTGAGCTTTTAGTATTTCTTGTCCTTCTTCCCCAGCCTTCCCCACTCTGTGATGGATGCTTGCTACCAGGTTGACTTTGTTTTAAACTGAAGGTTTTGTGTCGGACATGTTGGATTAACTATTATTTACTTCTGTGTATGGTTCTTGGAAATCATGCTGACAAATTCTAAGGGAAGACAATCTCTTTCCTAGATTTCTCACATTCCCTTGAGAGATTCTTAACCTATGGATGGTTACTATCCTTTTAAATTTTCTCTTAGTATGTCCTTCACAGTTATGTGAGCTCAGATCTACTCATTTAGTTATAAAGATGAAAAAAATTTGGATACATTTATTAGTCTAATATATTAAAAACCTATATATCTTAAAGCCCATTCTCTACATAGGAACACCCAACCCAGTCCTAACATTGGGATGAGGGAATCAGACTTAGCTCAAATGGATACACCAGACTGAACTGATATGCCTTGGGACTCTTTGCCTTCCTTGGGGACAGATGAGGGGATAGGGTAGGGGGAAGTTGAGGAGGGACTGGGAGGGATTGGGAGCAGGGAAGAGAGGGCAAGTAGGAGGATACATGGGAAAAAACTTTTTAAATAATTAAAAAACCTATATACTAAAGTATGCATGATAGACTCTTTAGCTAAAATAACTAACAACTTAAAATATTTAAGAATTAGAAAATAACATGTTAAATGCATTTAAAATTTCAGTAATGGGTAACACAATATTTAACCTCATTTATATATATATATGTATACACACATATTTATATATATCTATATCTATATCTATATCTATATATGTATATATAGAGAGAGAAAGAGAGAGGGAGGGAGAGAGAGAGAGAGAGAGATAACAATTCAGAAATAGCCTATAATACAATGACATAGAATTTGATTTTTTGTACCATTTAGTATTCTTGTAGCTATGGTAAAATTGTGACTAAAGCAACTTAGTGAAGAAAGAGTTTAGTTTGGGTAATGATTAGAGTGTATAGTTCATTGTGGTTGGGAAAACATGGCAGTAGTGAAGGATATCTGGCCATGTTGCTCCTTACAGTATGAATGTATAGAGAGGTGAATTGTGGTTCTTCATCTTGGATAAATCTCCCAGGATCTATCCTCATATACATACCCAAAGGTGTGTACCCTGTAGTACTAAATTCTGCCAAATGATATTTAAGATTAAATATTACACTTTTATAATTAATGTTAGTGAATTCACAAGAAGTTATAAGGTTATAGTTATAGCTGCACATAGAAAAAATACATGAGCCACTATTAAATAACTAGATAATAATACTCTCTTAAGGTGGACTGCAGTAGCAGAGTGCCAGAAGCAGATCTAATTAAAAAAAAACAAACATATTTTCTGAGACTTGTGAAAGGCAATAGTCTGGGAACATGCCATCTCTATTTATATAAAATAAGGTGACAATATAAAATGTTTCCAGTGTAATCAAGAAAGGAAAGCTCAGTCTATGGCCAGTCAAAGTGTGGGGCACAAGTAAAGGTGGTCCTGTGTGAACCTAGATACTGCTGATGTCCTGTAAATGTCACAATGGCTACCAATGCACGGCCACTTGCATTAGATTTCTATAGCAACCCTCTCCTAACGGACTACATCACAGTCCCTGCCTGACATTCTAAAAAGATTCCACTTCCTGAAAAGTTGTATTGTCCAGGTTAAAATTTGTTCCTGCTTTTGTGTACATGGTTTCAGGGAAAACTGCTTTGTATTAGACAACTATTAAAGCTCTGGGAAAGGCTAGTCCTCTCTCTCTAACAGTCATCTAGAGGGGCTGTGACAATCCTGCCTTTAGCCTCTGTGAGATCATGTTTATGCACATTTGTATAAAAGCCGGTTTTACAATAGACTTTCTGGTATTGTAGTTTTTTATATATTTTTAGATTTCTGGAATATTCTGGTGACATTTTATCACCTCATGGTTGTAGTGGACTTATCTTCCCAGTCTTTCTATATTTGTTATATAGCATGTGGCTGCTTATTTGCATGTTTGACCTTCTCACTGTTCACTGTTCCTTTTATTAATGCAACATGTTTTTCCCCGTGTTTTAACATGCTGAAAATACAGGTAACTCTTTTTTTCCCCAGTGCTTGTGCATATACAAAACTGGCTTGCTGTTCCTGGAGGAAATCACTAGACGAGTGTCATCTATAACTTTTGATGGATGACTATTAAACTGTTAGTGGGTCATACAGAAAAAGGCCTAGTTTTTCTCTGAGATTTTCTGTTAACACCTTTTGACACAAGTAAGGCAACAGAAATGCCAGTCTTTGTCTACTGATAATCAATAAATTTGGAAAAACTTGGTTGAATCCAGTATTGCCACACTTTTCATCAAACATCTGATAGAGCAGTAAAAGCTGTAGTACAGAGTTTAGTGTAGAAAAACCTAGGTATCAGTAAGTCTGGGTTAAATGATACACGATAATTTGACAAAGGATAAAGAACCTTAAACATCCCTTAACATAATTATTTAAAATGTTTCCTCCCTTTCCATTACCACATAGACACACACACACACACACACACACATGCACACACACCACAAACATACAGGTTAGGTTTAAGGTTTATTTAGATGCCAAATAAAATTAGATGTGATGAAACAAATGACTTTTCATCAGAAATTTGTAATTTTTTTGTGGTATATAGAAATGTCCTGTTATCATTTATGGTGTCTGGGTTGTGATGACAAGTGTGATGTACATTAGTCAGATAGAAACACAATATGCTAATTATTTGGCAGGAGTGATCTCTAGTCAAATCAGGCAAATTGTGACTCCAAGGGAGGACATGACAAAATATATTAATATCAGATAATATTTTTTTCTTTTTTTCTTCCCCTAATGTGAGCATTGGTTGAAAAGTGCCTAAGTTCAGTGTTAAATTTTCTAAATAGGTTAATTTTAAATGAGTAAAGTGGTCATTCTGAGGCTGACTCTGCAGATGAGAACACCAAAATCCACAAATAGCTCTGCGAGTTGATGAATTTTCAAGGGCATTTTATTTTATTTTTATTATGAATAAAGTCATACTTTTATTCATGTATCCCTTGTTTAAACTTCCTTCCCTTTCCTACCCCTCCCAATCACTCTCTCTTCTCCCCATCACTTTATATCCTCCCCAACAAGGGCAGGAGGTCCCAAGGTCGAAAGGTGGCTTAGTTCAGCATCCACTCAAGGCAGATCCACTTTCCTCACCCCAACATCAAGACGGGGTCAGGTGTTCCTCTGGAAGGAATGGGCTCCAAGGTGCCTGTCCAAGGTGTTTCAGATCCCAAACTGTTCAGTGGTTGTGGTTTGCAGCTTGGACATGCTTTGCTTTTTGCTTTTTTGTTTAAACTTCACTAATGAGTGAGTATATCTCCTGCTTATCTTTCTGTGTTTGTGATACCTCACTCAGAAGGATATTCTCCAAATCCATCCATTTGCCCGCAAATTTTAGGATATCATTTTTTCTTACTGCTGAGTAGTACTCCATTGTGTAGATGTACCATAGCTTGTTAATCCATTCTTCAGTTGAGGGGCATCTAGGTTGTTTCCAGGTACTTGCTATTATGAATAATGCTGCTATGAGCTAATTGAGCTAATGCCTTTGGAGTGTGAATGTGCATCTTTATGGTGTATGCCCAGTAGTGGTATTGCTGGGTCCTTGGGGAGATTGATTCCCAGTTTTCTGAGAAACGGCCATACTGCATTCCAGAGTGGCTGAACAAGCTTACACTCCCACCAATAATGGAGGAGTGTTCCCCTTGCTCCACAAGCTCTCCAGCATAGGCTGTCATCTGTGTCTTTTATCTTAGACAATCTGACAGGTGTAAGATGGTATCTCAAGGTTGTTTTGATTTGCATTTCTTTGATGACTAGAGATGCCAAGCACCTTTTCAAGGGCATTTTTGAATCCTGACAATGACTGTAACAAGTCAATGCCTGTTTATGAATGTTTTCATATACTCCCACCGACACATAAAGAAATAACAGCACTCCCTGACAGACCTAATGGGATGTTTGTGAACTTGAAAACCACCAGAAGCATCCAGAGAGAGTCTAGCAGGCAAAATAGATTTCATTCTTGCCTCCCAATCTTCTACCACTTTCTCCCCAGTTCTGTTTCTTTGCAGCTTATCCAAGGAAGCCCAGCTGCCAGCAGACAACAGGCTGAATGGTAGCCAGCTGCTTTATAACTGTGTTAGCCAGAAGCCCTCATGAGAAATATTTTTCCTGGAAAATAAATTATAACATGTCTAAGTGGTGCCTGACAAAGCTAAACAGGAGGCATGCTGCTCTATTGCAAATTCATCTGCAGTCTCTGGGTAGAGAGACAAATAAAAGCACTTCATCAAAATCAGTCACAGAAACCCAGAATACCCATAGGAGACCACTAAACTCTAAATACCAATCAATTTCTCCAACTTTTTTTTTGTCAAACTTGCAAGTCCTTTTAAGCACTGTCTTCCTGAGCTGCCAGGCAGCAGCTGGCTGGTCTGAAGAAAGATCAGAAAGAGTACAGTTTGGGGGCCTCCTGTGACACAGTGGTTTATCTAGCTAAGGACCCTTATTGCTGAAGGGCTTCTTCGGCCTTAGAGCATCAATTAAGGTTAAAACTAAAAGCTGCTTTTTACTTCTTTATAGCTACAACACTGTGTGTCAGGAGCTTCACCTAAACACACTATGCAATAATATGGTCAGAATGTGTATTGAGATGCTTTCCTTCCATGACCACATATTTAAAACTGTAGCTATGATAATGTCATGTGGCTTGTGCCTAATATAAGGTACTATTAAAATATTCAGTGCATGCAATTTCAACTTAATTTAATAGGTGGACTGTCCTTTGTGCTGAGTAGTTTAACATTTGTTGGGTTCTTAAGGAGTTCAATTTAGCTGGGGGCAAGGTATTGATGATTTAAATTAAGATGCTCATCTCTGTGTTAACCTCAATTTAATCAATATTTCAAATGCATCTATTATATGTAATGCATTTTCCTATACACTGTGGTGACACATGGCAATCTCTGTCCTCAGAGAGTTTTCATTCATTCAGGAATATTATAGGCAGAATGAATGGCTCGAGTCCAGGCTACTGACTTAGTTCACTATATTATCACAAGAACATCTATTAACTCTTATTAAATGATCTAAAATATTAATTTACATAAAAATTCATTATGCAATTAAAGGAATGAGATGAGGAATACTAACTTGGGATCTGTCAAAATATTAAGAACATGAATCAAGTTGATGCAATGGATTTAGAAACGATGTATCCTTGATACACTTTGTAGGAGGATGCAAACATTGCTTGCCGGATTAAAGATGGTTTGGTTGTATCTCAGTATATCTGATAGAGGGACTGACATGTTTTTCCTAATGTTGCCTGACAGGTTAAGAATGCTGTGTTCAATTTATACCAACTTCATAGAATTGGTAAGGCTATCATTTGGAAGACAGTGTTATTATACTGCCTTTCTGTGGCTCCTTGTGTGACCCCCAAATTCCAGTTAACCTTACCACAGATTGGCATTCTCTGTAATGGAATAGAGATAATAGCTATATGACTTCATTTATCTCTTTCATACACATACACAATCACACACACAAACATACACACACGAAGCAAAAAAAAGTGAAAAGTTGTTGAGAAGAATAGTACTTTGTGAATGTGGCAAAGAACATTAGTGTTTGAATAACAGTTTTAAGTGCAGAAGATTCAGTAAGTGGCCACTCAGATTTAAATGGCTACCACTAATGACTGAAGCCATGTGCAATTTACATAATATAAAATTAAGGACACTGAATTAGGATAGTTAGGAAAATATGACTATTTTCTTAAATGCATCACATTTAAATTAGAAAAATTTGAGGCCTTATTTCACTAGGGCAAACTAATCTTACTTCTCTGATTTCAAATGACCTTCATTTGCAAAATAGGCTTTCCTATGAAAACATTCAAAATGTGGTAATAATAACACAATATCTATAAAATTCCATGCACTACCTACATATTGATAAACTATTTTTGTCTAGATTGTTCTGAATTTATTAATTTTTCGTCAACAGCTAGTAACAAAACAAAAAATTGTGATTTTATTAATCATCAGTTGGGAATGAGAGAGGAGGCACATTCAATGCACATGACAGGAATCACTAAGCACCTGTAACATGTCAGTGCAGAGACAGGGATCTGAATATATCTGATTAACTACAAATGAAAAACAAACTTCATTTCATATGTCAAAAAAGTTTCATCTAAAAAATAAAGCATAATGTAATAACATGAGATAGCTCATCACATTTAAAAAATACACTCTAAAGGAGCAATTGCCACCCAGTATACAGGAGAAAAACTGAATCAGAGATTTTTTTTAGTTCTCCAAAGGTTGAACATCACTAATTTAATCTATACTTTGTGATTCTTTAGCAGATATGCATTTAGGAGCTCATCAGAATACTATAAAACATTATATAAATATGTGAATTTAGATACTCTTTCCTCTTCACTCACACACATATGATTCTAGTCAGTTCTAAGTATAGCATTAGAGTTAGGCTAAGTGAGTAAGGGTGCTGTTATGTAAACTGGATGAACTGTGTTCAGTCTCTGGATCCCCTATAGGAAACTGTATATTGATACATACATATATATTCCCAGTTCACCCACAGTGAGATGGGAGGAAGAGATGGAAAAGTAGTAGAGAAATGGCCTTAGTAATGCTACTTGATCACTGCTAGTCTGGAGTATGCATCATATAAACAAGAGCTGCAGACTAGACTGTACCTCAATTAGATGGACAAAGAGAATCTATTCCTGAATGTTATAATTTGACTTCTCTACTTATGCTGTCTCTCTCTCTCTCTCTCTCTCTCTCTCTCTCTCTCTCTCTCTCACACACACACACAATAACAATAACAAATAATGTTAATATAATATTTACTTATTATTTGTCCAGCCATGTTTCTTTGATGAATGCAAATTATATTATTATATTACCATTAAGGCTTTTATTAACCAAGACGTGGAAAGGATAAATTTATAATCATGAAACCACGTTGTATGATTTTTCTGGCCCAGACTTTTGGGCCTAGCCTCAAGGTTCAGACTGATCAGTCCCACAGACACATACAGATGCTTTCATATATTTTATGCTGATTGGCCTAGGACCCAGGCATGTATCTTGCTAACTCTTTACCTTTAAATTCACCCATGATTCTTATCTTGGTCAGTCATGGGACTTGGTACCTTTTCTCAGCAGCATTTCAACTTCTTTCCTGGGGGTCTCCTGGCATCTCTGCTCTGTTCTTTCTGTTCTCAGAGATTTTTTTGACTGGTAGCCTCGTCCATACTTTTGTCTGCCTCTGGTTAATCAGCTTTTAATTAAACCAGTAGAAGGGACAAATATTTGAAATGTACCAACGTAATCCACTACAAAACCAGGTGAGTGAATTGTACTTATTAATACAGATAAGCTAAAGAATATTAAATCTTGATTTTAAAATTAGAGGTATTAAGCCATGCCATGATGAAAAATGCCTTTAATACCAGGACTGTGAGACAGAGGCAGGCAGATCTCTTGAGTCTGAAGTCATCCTGCCCTACAGATTGAGTTCCATGACATCTAGGGCTACATGAAAAAACCCTGTATCTTAAAATCACCAAAAGTTAGAAGTATTAAATCAGAGACCATACTATAACTTTTCTTATGAAATATCTTTCATTATTGTTTATAAACTTAGATGTCTTTCATGTATGTCACAAGTTGTAGATAACTTAGTATGTAAAACACACTGACTACATCAATTGTCTTTTTTTATAGAGTCTGAGATTTGTTTCTTCACCTATTATGCCTACTATGGAGCAGTCACTTAAATTTAATTTATCACTATTCCTTTAAATTAGTTTACTCTAGATTTATAGAGACATCTATATTCACATTTCTCCCATGCCACTGACAAAATATTACCAAGTGATAGTGCCTGTTCAGAGATCAGTTGTTCACAATAACAACAGTCAATAATTATAAGTTATACCCATAGTTTGAAAGTACTACATGCAGTATTTAAGAAATAAGCAGTTTGTTATTCTTAAACTGCATGCCCCTTTGAAGCAGCTTGCTGAAACATGTCCTTTTCCATTGCATCTGAGTGGAATAATTTTCTCCACTATCTCTATATGGGCTGTACTACTTGCCCATTAGTTACATAGTCATCATCCCAGTTGTTAGATTGACTATCACACCAGAAAACTGCTTGGTCTTAAGTCATCATTTTAAAATGAACCCAAGCACAAGGCTAGTAGTGATACTAATGCCAAAGAGAAGCCTGAAGTGTTTTACTTAAACCTTAAAAGGTTAAACTTCTCTAGGAATGAAAGAAAACCCTCACATTTCTAAATAGTATAGTTAAAACAGATCGTCTATCCATTAAGTTTTTCTTATATATATATGTATATATTTTGTGCACATACATAGATTTTCCTACATTCCACAACTTAAGTTATACCCCATAGGCCTTGAATCATGTACTCCTTAAGTACAATTCAATTATCATAGTTCAAGATGAATCTGGAGGTTTATTTTTTCATAGAAAGAATATGCTATATCAAAATATAGTTTGACTAGTATTCTGGGTCAGTTACTTAGCTGAAAGAGTTAATACTAAGGTTATTCTCATATTATTTTTTAATATGAGATTATATTAATATATCATATATTTCATATCAATATAAAAATGTTACTTTTATATTAATGAGAAGCTGAGTATTGTGAGAGCCCTCCTACAAGCTGAAATAAAGAGCAATAAGAAGCAATTGAGCTGTAATCTGTTATGAATGCCCCCCACTGCTCCATAGTGGTAGCATCTTCTCTGTGCTTTGTGTGGGAGTTCCTGCACTAATGGACATCAGTTTTATAGCATCTTTCATTGGGAACTCCATAGACTAGGAGTTTCTGTGATTTTCCCATAACAAATTACAGAATCAACTAAAGAGTAAAATTATAATTAGTTGAGATTACATGTGTTAAGTAGTATAAACTGCTAATTTATTTACAAATGATATGGAATATAGATGTTTATTTTCAACCATTTTGTGAATTTTTCTTACATAGAAGCGTAGTAAGATAAAATGTGAGACACCTATACTCAACAGTCAGAAGACAAAGATAAAGTATATTAAAAAATATCAAAAAGCAAGAATCTAGATCTATGAAAAGAGGGCTACTTTCTCATATTTTATAAGCAATAATATATAGTATTATCCATGAAATATTTATAATATTTATGATTAAAATGTAATAAATGTAATATGTAATAACTGGTTCTGTCTCTCACTAGCTGTAGCTCTTAGGGGAGGGGGTCCTATACCTCACCTGGGCAGCACTATAGAGCTGACTCTATTCACAGGCTGTTGGCAAGCTAGCTCCAAGAATGTGGGCTTGAGAGATTGGCCCTACCCTCAGTCTGTCATAGTTTGGAAAAGACAAAGCAGACATATACTCCCCGCCTCCCCCCTCACATTTGTAGCAAGTAGGAGAGCTAGCCCTGAGGTAATGAGAAAAAGTTTTTGTTCCAAGTTTGCTGCAACACTTGGGAGAGCAGGCCCTGTACCACACCTGGAGTACAGCATAGCTGTCTCAATTGGTGAGGGCATGCATGGATAAACTAGTCTGAAAATGTGACCTTAGAAGATCTGGCCCCCTCCTTCATTTGCCATATGGTAGCATAGGTGAGAGAGAGATGACCTTATAATCTGTGGCTGGGAGAGCTGGGCCTGAGGTCATGGGAGCAGCAGAACTGTTGTTTCTATCCACTACCAGCTGCAGCACTCTGGAGAATGGCCCCTGCACCTCACCTGGGCAAATCGGTAGAGCTTGCCCTATTGTGAACACATGGGGATACAGCTCTGAGGGTGTGAAAGCCGGAGAACCAGACCTGCCCCTTGCTTCTTGCTTTATAGGGTGAACCAGCTTTACAATTTGCCTCAAGCAATAATGTTTACTCTGTTATTTATGCTATTTTAATTTGTTAACATACTCAAATCATGAGCTCCTGTGATGAACGATTAAAGAAGCATTTACTACAACATGACATTGTAATCTATAGCCCTGTGGTAAAATTTTTCTAAATTGGTGATGAAAATTGACTGGCATATTAAATAAAAACCTTTATAATGTACACATCTTCTTATAAGCATTCATGTTCAAATTTGGAAAGATTTAAATGTTCACTTAAAAGAAAAGCAAGCAAACAAGAGTACCTTTTTGCTCTGAATCCAGTTTCAACATTTTAGATATTTTTTGGAATTAGGTTTAATACTATAGGAAGTAAATACAATACTTTCATGTGCATACTGCCTGGGTATTAGGAGATATTTCTTTTTTTGTCAATAATAAATTAATTACTATGTTGTCACAAGTTAAAGGCAGAAAATGGAACAATGTAATTTATCAACCTCAAAAAATTTAAAAATATCAACAATAAAATGTTAATTATATATCTTTACAGGAAACTTGTCATTTATTAAACTTAAAATAAATGTTTCATGTGAAAAATTAAGGACATACCTTTTAGGTTTAGATTTGAATGACAAAAAGATTACTTTTGCTTTCATATTTTGAGTATGGCTATCGCCTTCATGTATTTATGTGCATCATACCTGGTTTTTGTAAATTTCTAAACATAGTGTCATGGACCCTGGATCTAGAATTACAGAAGTTTGTGAACCATCATGGATGTTGTAAGACTGAAGCTTCATATATTTGTTGTAGCATCTACTTACCTTTAGAAATGATCATCTGAAAAGTAGATTAAAATAAACATTTTATTTCACAATTCTTTGTGAATTGTAAAATCAAGTATTTCAAGGGTGTTTGTATTATATTACTTGTAACAGTTAACATTTATACAATAACAAGCCATTTGATGCTGAGAGTATTTCAATGTTTAGTTTCTTTCAGAATGAATGGTATTTCAGAATATTACAGAATACTTGAAGAGGTACTTAGTGAAAGTAAATATCAGCTTTGAATTTACAATCTGTCTTTTTAACCTTTGATTATATTAGAGATTATGATGCATTTTAGTCCTTCAATATTTGTGCCAGATAAGCAGTGAACATCATTTGTATCATTATAACATGTTGAGACCTTAATTTTTTATTATAAGAGGCCTTGTTAGATATTTATATTAATTATCAGTGTTTTTTGAGAAAATAAAATAATCAAATTTTTAATAATTCATGTCTCATGATTATATTATGGTGATAAATTATCTGTAATGAAAAACAGTAAAACAGTGGTTTTTATGAGTATTTTCTCATTTTTGAGCATAGTGTGTGAATTAGAAATCTCCAGAATTTATTTATTTATTTGGCTTGGACAGTGTCATTATTTGCAAATAGTTACGGTGAAGACTGCTTTTCTAAATGAAGCATTATTATAAAAGTTGTGAGATGTAAAGGATACTTAACATACCTATCTATTTTAGTGCTCTTACATTTATTCTGTTTGGAAGATGGCTAAATCTCAGGGGGGCACTTTAATTTCCTTTCAAATGTCATTGGCCTGGAATGCTTTGATCACACTGAGATTTGTCCAACCCCTGTCAAGGTAATTCTCTGATGATTTCAGGCTGATTTGCTTTGTACATCAAAGGCATGAAAGGACAATCCTTCAGTACATGCTTTTGGCTCCACATTTGAAGCCCCTGGAATACTCATGAACCAAATTGTTAAAAAGAAGAGGAGGGTTTCAGACTTAAATGTGGTGGCTAGTTGCACCAAAAACTTTATTTTACTGTTCTCAAAAGCCTGGATTCTTATATACAGATGCGGTTCACTTACTGTGTTCAAGTTAAATAACTACTTTTCAAATCATATGAATATTTCTAAATTTTTATTCCCATAATCCAACTTCTACATATAAATATTGTCATCACTTATAAAACCTCTATAAAAATAGAATGTATGAAAGTTAAGAATGAAAAGCAACAGATACTTGAATTTGTTGTTATAATATTACAAACCCACTAGTTTCTGATATATTTTATATATTATAAAAAAATCTAATCTAGAGAAACAAATTATTGTGATTTGAAGTCTATTAACTTTTTAAAGCTTCTTGGGTAACTATAGAACTTTGTTCTATTTTCTTTATTCTAATTCAAGCAGCAAAAAATGATAATGGAATTAATAACAAGTGATTAGAATTGTGTATAATAACACACTGGAATGCCATAACACATGATATTTTCCATCTTCAGCATTTCCCTTAGCAGAATCAGCAGAAGTAGCATGGATCAACACAAGCTAGTAGAGGGCAGGGGTCTAGTTGCAATGGAAGAGAGGATCAGAATAAAGATGATGACTATATTCGTTAAGCACCTACCATGTGTTTCCCACAGTTCTAACACATAGTAGTCAGAGGATCATCCTAGGAGCCCTGTATTTTTTTAATTATTTATTTATTATGTATAGAGTGTACAGAAGAGGGTACCAGATGTTATCATAGATGGTTATGAGCTACCATGTGGTTGTTGGAATTTGAACTCGGGACCTCTGGAAGAACAGTCAGTGCTATTAACCCTTGAGCCATCTCTCCAGCCCCTAAATACTGTATTTTATCATGAGTTTATGAACAAAGAAACTCCAGAAAGATGGAGTCCAACATCTGAGGCCAGGACCTGTGTCTGAACCTTTGTCTGTTTCTTTCCAAATAGATACCTTAGCTTCAGGGACATCAGGATACTTCTGGTGATAATTTAAGATTTGAGAAGTACCTCCCAAAATAATTTTCATCATACTTAAGTTTGTGTCAGGTTTGAAAGAATTTAGAAAATATATAGTGTTCAGTATTAGATCTTGATGTGGGAGGTGTGGAGAATTGTCTTCAACAGATTTACAAATTGATTACTTCAACAGATTTACAAATTGATGACTGAGAAACAACATATATCTTTAAAAGTATGTAAGCTTTAATTATTTGTTTTCATTTGGAGGATACTATTTCTTTTATGGATTATAAACTTCTGATAATTTTATACATGAGTACTGTGAATTATTCCTAACCCTTTTCTTACACAGCCAGTTCAATTCCTCTTAAATTCATGATCTCTTCTTTATTTTTATGCACATTCACACATATCTGTATCTATGTACATGTCCATGTACACATCTACATGTCTATGTATATCTATATCTACATCTATAACCTGCTTAGTTCATATAGTGCTATTCAAATATATATGTGTAGGCTGACTACTATTAATTGAATAACCATGAGGTACTTGTCTATTGAGGAGGTTGATTCTGCCTCTCTGACAGGTCATTAATTGTCTCCCTCTGTCAGAGATTATTAATTGCCTATAACTGGTCATTCAGAAAAGGGGGATTGTAAAAATATGTCTTTAAAGCTTTTTTGTGAAAAAATATATTAGTATTTGTCTTAGAGTTTCTATTTCAGTGAAGAGACACCAGGACCACGGCAACTCCTATAAAAATATTTAATTGTGACTGGCTTACAGTTTCAGATATTTAGTCCATTATTATCATGGCAGGACATGACAGGAAGGCACACATGTTGCTGGAGAAGGAGTTGAGAGTTCTACATTTTGATCTCCAGGCAGCAGAATCAACTGTGTCATTGGGCATAGCTTGAGCATATATGAGACATCAAAGCCTATCTCCACAGTAACAATGTTCCCCTTATAAGGCTATGCCTGCTAATAACGCAAGTATGAGACCCCAAAGCCCACCTCTATAGAGACACACTTCCCTTTACAAGGCCACAACTTCTAATAGTGCAAATTCCTATGGCCAAGCATTCAAATATATGAGTCCATGGGAGCGACACCTATTTAAACCACCACAGTTTACCTATCCATGTCTAAAACAAAACATAAATGAATATTATTTTAGAAAATAACATTTGAAAATTATAAATGACAGCAACCATTCTCCAAGTTCAGCATCACAGCTATTATTGATTAAATTTTTTTTCTGAATAGGAAATTTTGAGACAAAATTTCAATCTGTAGCTCAGAATGGTCTTGAATTTGTGATCTTTTAATTTATATTTTCTAAGGGCTGGGTTTGGAGGTATGCAATAAAACAACTGACCTGTAAATCTTATGTGATTGAATCAATTATGTTATAATTTCTAAATATTTATTTAAAATAAAATGTATTTTGGTAAAATACCTGTTAATATCCTGTCAGTTATTATGCAATACTAACATTTTCCTGTACAGTGAGTTATCTTCAAACATTATCTATTACTGGCCAAACATTAGACTTGACAATTGAATTATTTTTGTGTTCATTTAACTGAAGCACACTGAAAACATAGTATGAGACCACATATATAGGAAAACACTAATGTTCTGAAAAAATAATGCAATTCATTCTTAAGTACATTTAGAAATGAGTAAAGTGGTTTAATAAAAATAATTGAGCATAAAGAAGTAATATTTTAATCCCAAATTTCATTCATAGTAATTATTTTAATTCTTCTTAAGCCTTGTGAAACATGAGTGTCTAAAGCTGTATTTTAAGCTTTTATTTTATAACTTGCTTTATTATTAATAATTTCATTTTATATTCATAGTGAGCTTTAGAAATACTTAATAAAATGATGATTCACCTATTAAAAGAAAGCATGTAATTATAATGACCTGAAAGCTAAATATTTAAATTCGACAGATATCTTGGATGGACTTTTCTTGTGTGAACAATTGCAATATCAATGCAAGTATATGAATGTATGCAACAATAAAAAATATAAAGTGACACAATCATTGTTAACTCAAAATTGATTCTAATATGTCATATTATCAAGTTTTATAGATCTTCAATACTACTGCAAGTCACATTATCAAATGTCATACATAACATGCATTTTATAGTTTACATTTGTATTTTTAAAAATTTATTTATTTTACATCCCAGCCACAGTTTTTCTTCCTTCCTTTCCTCCCAGTCTCTCCCCCAACCACTCCCCTGTCCAACCCTACCCTCTTTTCTTCCATTTCAATTAAGGAAAGGGCAGGCCTCCCATGAATATCAACAAATATATCAAATTATAGTAAGACTGAGCACCTCCTCCTCCTTTATTAAGGCTGGGCAAGGTAACCCACTATGAGGAGTATGGCCAGAAAAAGAGTCAAAGACCGACCCTGATCCCAATGTTTAGAGTCCCACAAGATGACCTAGGTACACAACTGTGACATATATGCAGAGTGCCTAGGTCAGTCCCATGTAGCCTCCCCTGTTGTCAGAATAGGTCTGTTAGTTCCTATGAGTCCTGGTAAGTTGGTTCTGTGAATTTTTTTCCTTTTTTTAAATTTATTATGAATAAAGTCATATTTTTTATCTGCGTGTATCCTTGTTCAAGCTCCTTTTCCCTCCCTACCCCTTCCAGTCACTCTCTCTTCTCCACCTTACATTTTTGGCTGTGAGCCTAGCCTTTAACAGTTAAGCCACTGAGCTGGAGAGATGACTGTACCATTAAAGGCTAGGCTCACAACCAAAAATATAAGATTCTGTGGATTTTATTATGATGTTCTTGACACATCTTGTTCTTCCAATACTTCCTCTCTCTTGCGCAGGATTCCCTGAGATTGGCCTAATGTTTGGCTGTAGATCTCTGCATCAGTTTCCATCAGTTGCTGGATGAAACCTTTATTATGACATTTGGGCTAGGCACCAATCTATGAGTGTAGAACAATATTGTTAGGCATCGTTACATTAATTTTTTTTTGTCCAGTCATGTTTGGTTCTATCCTAGGTTTCTGGGCCATCCAGCCTCTGGATTCTGGTTCTCTGGGATGTCTCATGGCATTGGTCTGAGACTGTAACAGTCATTGGCTGGCCACTCCCAAAATCCCTGCACCACTTTTACCACAGCACATCCATAGGCAGGACAGACTGTCAACTGGAAGTTTTGTCACTGGGTTGCTCTCCTAGTCCTTCCACTGCTGGCATTGCCTGGTCACAAAAGATAGCCAGTTCAATCTACACAATCCCCTATTGCTTAGAGTCTACATGGTTGTCATTCTTGTAGATTCCTGGGAGTTTCTTCTACACCACATTTCATACCTCACCCAGAAATACTCCCCTCTGTCCACTTTCCAGTCTCTTTCAGTGCTCCCACCCTATATCCCCCACCTGACTCTTTATGCTCCCATCCCCATCCATTTCTAGTCCATTCAAGAAATATCTTTTAATTCTAGACTTGACCCTTTCTTGACACCTACTCTCTCTAAGTCCATGATTGAACATGATTATCCTTTACTTTATAGCTAATACCAACTTATGAGTCCATACCATGTTTGTCTTTTTGAGTGTTTGTTACTTCACTCAGGACTTTTTTTTTATAGTTTCATCCACTTGCCTGCACATTTTATAATGCTATTGTTTTTAATAGCTCATTGATATTCCATTGTGTAAATATGCCACATTTTCATTAACCATTTTTTGGTTGAGGGACATCTAGTTTTTTTTCCAGTTTATAACTATTATGACAAAATTTCCATATGTATTTTTATTTATATATACCATATTTCATATTACACTATTTTGCATGTTACAACATTGCTATTAATAATACAGTATATATCTATAAAGTACATTCTACCTTTTCCTTCTTTTTTTACAATGTGGTATTTCTCTTTTATCCACAAGGAGTACATTTTATGACCATAGTGCATTCCTGAAAATGCAAATGAGAGGCAGGTCCTATATATAAATGTACCATGCTCTTCCCTATATGCTTGCCATGTTGCCTTGGGTATCAAAGCTAATATGTCATTTTTTCCATGGTGCCTCCATGTTATTTTAGCTCCTGACATCTGCAGCCATCATTAGGAAACCTAAGTGTGACTTCCACATAAACACTGTCATACTATACTGGTTTACATGATAATTAAACAGCAGTTAACTGACTGGAAGTCTGGTCATACATAGGTGTGAATATACTGAGCAAAGGATCATTCATATTCATAATATGTGTGTTATTGTGAGAATTCACAGAAAGACATTTATGTCACAGAATATGAGCTCAAAATAAACATCAATTAAATGGTAACTTAAAACCTATTAAATCTTAACCAATGCCTGAACTGAAGAATATAATAAAACAGTAAAGAATATAATAAAATAGTAAATCAATTTTTTGTGTTTATCACCATAAACCAAATAGTTATGGACCATAATTATGTTCAAATACAAATTATAGTTTTGCATCAGCTTCCATTTAGATAAGAAATAAGATCAAATAGCATTCCATCAATATCACAAAATATTTAAAAACAATAACTCAGAAAAAAGGATTGTTTAACATTACAGTTTCATAACATTCCAGTCAATGTCAGATTGAGCTCATTGGTTTCAGACTGAGGTATGGAAGCAAAACATGGAAGCCACTTACCCCAGAAAGAAAAGTTGTAATCTCACAACCCTGTTTGAGACTTGGCTCAGTGTCCTAAGTATGTCCCACAAAGCCCCATTTCTCTAAGGTTCATCACCTACTGATAGTGTCATTTCATCAAGTGTTTAACCCATAAGTGTAGAGAACATTCAAGATTCTTATAAAGTCCTCCTGTTCAAATAAATGCTTTTTATTTCTTCTCTTGGGGGAAGTGGGTATACTTTTGCATACTCCAGACCCTTTATTTAATGACTTCTAAGAAGGCTTTGCCCTAATCTCCATGCAACTGGAAGTTCATTTTGGCTCTAGTCTCATTTATTTTCTTGGTCTCTGAATAATGGTTATCATAATTTCCACTTATTATCAAGAGAGGACTGGAGAACAATTAAACATGGTGACTAAAGTCATTCCTATTTTGTGTCACTATAATCAACATAGAAAACCAATTTGCAGAACCAAATGATAGTTTTCCCTTGTAAGAGAGTAGTTTTGGCTGAGTATGCTGTGTGAAAATGCTACTCCATAGACTTGGTGCCAGTCATTTTGCATTTATACTGGGAATGGAATCCAGATTGCTCACAAAGGTTGTTTCCATAAGCCAAGAGTGAAAGGAAGAGGGGCTGTTTCCTGGTAAATTGTTAAAGAAACAGAGCAAGTATTGCAAAACTACCACTAACAATAAAGGAAAGGTGAAAGGTACATGGCTTAGTTATGTAATTTTATTTTAAAATTAGACCAAATTAGACCAGTGCTTTTGATGTGATATTATTCTTAATCTTTGAGAACATTTAGCACTCATGGGATCACTGGCATTTGGTAGAATAAATTAAATTGAATATAAAGAAAAAACAGTGGGGAATTCTTGCATGAAAACTGTTTCCCCACTTCAACAAAAGTAAACTGGCCTAGAAACAAATTTTGCAAAATGTATTTTATCATCTAAATTTTCAGAGTCATAGTTTCCCATCTCTTAATCTTTCTAAGGTCAAGATACATACAACCTATTTCATCAACTATTTCTTAAATGACCTATGTAGAGTGGTAAACTACTCTTTCACAATATTCTTCATGATTTAATTTTCTATTGCCAAATAAATTTCAAAGTTATAAAATCTAAATTTTCAGGACAATCAATTAATAATGTTGAATGTGCATATTATTCTGATGAGTATGGCACTTTCTTGTACCACCTAGCCTTGGCAATTTTAGATAGTATTGTCTTTAGTCTTAAGGCATATACTATTTCCTTTTATGTCCATTAGTGAGATGTTTACATAGGCAAGGAATTGTCAGTTGGACTTAGCCTGAAACTGATAAAGTGGGGCTATATATTGTTTTAATTCATAATGGAAGTTTTATTAGTATTCTAGATGCTGTGTACAATGTGCAAATTGGAATCCCTCACTGTAACATTCTTTCATGGTTACAAATGATTCCATGACTGAGGTCATGCCATGATGTTTAGCATGGTTTGTGAGACTGTAATAGCTTGGCTTTTTTGACAGATTTTTCATTTAAATATTTGGCTTCACTTACTTAGGAGGTTGCCATCATTTGTAAGCTTCCCCCTTTCCCGTCTTGTAGTCTCTGCAGGATGAAAAATGTTTTGATGCTATGGAAATTATTCCAGCACAGATGCATTTAGATTGTGGAAATCACTCTGGGTTGTTTAAAAGCAAGACATTTTCTGATTGTTTCCATGATGACTGGATGCTTCATTAGCCCCTTTATTGTTGACATCCTATGGAGACTCGATATGTAGTCTTAATTATTTTAAAAGACAATTCTTTGTTATTTAGCTGGTGATTAAAAACACATTAAAAGATGGCACAGAAAGACTATTTTTGTTCATTACTAGATCTAAAAATCTAATCATGTAGTAAGAGACTAATTTTCACATAATTCTTAAAACAATAAGTACACTACTGTAGAAATGACTTGTGCTGCCTGAATCAGTTAATTAACCAAACCACATGAGAAAGAGCAAAAAAGTGATTATTTTCCATTAATCAAATGGAAAAGTCAAGGGTAGACACCTCTATCAGTGCTTTTAAGAGAAGAATCTCAGGGTGAATTCATCGGATGAACCCAAACTATTAGGATGCAAGTGAATAAAAAACCAAAGAAGAAAAATAGCACACTGAAAGCATATGAAGCCAATTTAAACCCAAGAGGTCCACATTCTCAAAGAATTATAGATTTCGGGAATAAATACAAGGACAGAGGTCTCTGAACAAAGTAAGAGAAGTTACACAATAATTTCATGAATACAACTCAATCTACTTTTATGGCATGAAGAGAAGACATTCCTCTCTGAGTGTTAACATACTTGATATAGTCTTTGCATGCTTTTATGTAATAGAGCTTTAGTACTGTGTATATGCTTCAGAAGAAATTGTTATTTTGTAACTGAAATATTAGATTACTTTTATTATGTGACAGCTGCAAAAAGTTAAAGGTAAAATATTAATTTTCTATACCTCTATATACATATAGAGAGATAGATATTTGTTTATATAAATTCCAATTTCTCTTTTCTTCTTTCCTATCTTAAGTTTTTATTCAGAAATTAGAAATACATTTTTGAAAAATTCTCTAGCTAACAATCCCCTTCTAAAATTTATGGCAGTAGCTACATGTAAATAGCTTTACACATGGTATCGTTTTAATCTAGATAGATACTGTTTTATATTCACAATGCAATAACAGAAGGAGAAATTCAGACAGCAAGATCAATCCCAAAGCTCTTCTCTTCAGTTTCTATTGAATTCTAAGCCAATGAAGTGAGTACAGTTCAGGACTGCCTGCCTGTCTACCAATCTACAAGGCATCTCTTTGAAATGTAAGGCATAAGGCAATAAAAATAAGCATCTTAAAATTCAAAAATAAATCATATCTGCAGAGATTGCTTAGAAGTTCAAAGAACTTGCTGTTATTTTTTTTGTAGAGGATTGTAGTTCTTTTTCTAGTACCTACTTGTGTACTCAAAAACTGCCTGTTACTCTAGCTCCTAGGGACCCAACACCTTTGTTCTGGCCTCCATGGGCAACTGTACACAGATGCACATCCCCCAAAACACACTTATACATACACATACACACACAAACATGCTCCTACACATACACAAATAAAAATATAACATGTATTAAAAAATCAATATATATCATTGAATATTTACAAATTTTTTCTCATAAAGGTTTTATAATATGTATTTTTGATTATCATTTTCATAGACATACATTTAACAATATGACCCAGTTATTGCTATGTTCAGAGGCTATTTCTCTGTAGTAAGGTCTAGTATTGGCTTTTGTGTGGGTACTTAAGTAATTCTTAGTCTATTAATTCCTTTACCTTCCATCATCCTGTCAAAGGATGGTTGCCATTAAATTTCTTTTCAGGGAACAATTTAAGTTCACAAAGACTTCTTACTGCTCTGTCAACTGTATTTTGTATATTCATGTCAGGACTACCTTATTGCTTCTTCCATTCATATTTTTTCCGTTATTTAAAAACTTAAAAACAATAATTTAACTTTATTAAATTTTAATATTAATTGAAACTATTTAAAACAACTGTCTGCTGTTAGAAGTCAGTTGGATTTTATAAAAATGTTATAATCTCTATTAATAAACTGGCCAGATGGCAACTTTGCTATGGAAATGAGAAAAATAGGTCTTTAAAAGAGTAATACATCACCTAGTTAGGATCACTTAAGACATATGTATGTGATTTGCTTTGATAAGCAATAAACTCATATAAGTTGCCCAATTATAATGGTACATGAGTTTTCATCATAATTCCAAAGGGTCAGAGTTACATGATGGAACGTAACTGCTCTTTCAGTGTGGACATCTTAATCCATCATGCAGAAGGACAGAAACTGGCAGAGATTAAAGAGAGATGTATTTTGTTTTTTTAGACTTTAACAGAAACAGTCTAACTTTCTAAACCCATGACTGTAGGATTACAATGGAGAACAAAATCCCTCTGTTGTCATTAGAATTATTTTAAAATCCCATGTTTTAGAAATGATTGATTTTATTTTTTTTGTGTGTGTGCATATACTTGATGGGTGGGTGTGTGCAAGAGTGTGCAGTGGCTGGTGGTTTATAGGATCCACTGTAGCTGCAGGTTCAGGCAGTTGTTAGCTGCCCATTGTAGAAGCAGGGCACCAAACTTGAGTTGATTGAAGGAAGAACACATCCTCTTTATTATCAAGACACCACATAAGTTCCTCATGGAGGGCACTTTAAACACCCCATTTTCTATAACAAGAGCAACCACAAGCAAGAAGGCAGACAAGATTTATACAATGTTCATTTTTTTTGATGTCTTAAGGCCTACAGCATTGTTTTCTGGATTATACACAGGGACATAAACTACTGCACTGTGGATTCAATACTTTATAAATTATTTTAAAACATCATTTTCCATAGTTAATTTAAAACAAGGAAAATTGTAAATACAATAGATCTTTTAAAAGAAGCTTATTCTAACTTATTTGCAATAAGGTGATATTTTTCTGAGTTAAAAAAAACACCATTCAATCTAAGAAGTTAGAGTTGAATCATTCAATTAACTTCAAAGAAAGGGCTTTAGAGACCAAGTAAAGATTGTTTATCCTATGCAAATTTTAAGACTGTTTTTGCCATTGTGATAATAAAACGAGCAAATATGATGAACACCTGCTTGGTGAATACTGAATTTTCACCTTTGACCTAAAGGAAGTAGATAAAGTTTATATACACATAATACATACATATATAATATATTACAAATACATTATATATTAATTATAAATAAATACATTATATATTAAATATATAAATATCTTAAATATATTTGATAAAAATACATATAATAATAAAGAATGTTTACATATATCCTTTACCTCTCTTCTTTTAATGTGTTTTATTATATATACAATATATAATGTATATGATATACATATAATAAAATAGAAAACAGTTTTGAAAACACAGTTGGACGAGTTCAGTAATAGGGAAGGAATAGATAGTTTGCATTTATCCTGCCAAACGCAATAATGGAAATGAAATGCTGGATACATAGTGATTCAAAGGCAATCCATCACCAAATAAGCACCTCATTTCCTTCTAAACTATTCACTAATCTTTTTGAACAATTGTCATTGCATCTTAAAATACATATGTGTGTGTATGTGAAAGAGAGAGAGGAAGAGAGAGAGAGAGAGAGAGAGAGAGAGAGAGAGAGAGAGAGAGAGAGAGAGAGAGAGAGGATGCTAGGAATCAATCTGGGTCTTCTGCAAGGCTATCAAAAGTCTCTTAATTGCTAAGCTCTTTATCTCCTCATCGAAATTTATACTTTGGTCCTACAAGATAGATGTAATCATAAAAAAATAAAGTTTTGATACTTTAATAGGGCACATGATCTTACATCTTTGCCTAAACGTGAACTGAACAAGGACATCATTACACAAGCAAACATTGATTGTCAAAAGTTCATGAGGCCTCAAAGCTACACAATCAACTATGGGGCAGTCACTAAGAAATGAACACAAGCACATACACACACACACACACGCACACACGCACGCACACGTACACACACACAAACACAAACTAAAACAAACAAACAAAAAACCCCAAACTTATGGTCTAACTGTAGAAGGGTTGCTTAGCAGGAATTTGTGGTGGCCATAGTGCATCTGTGGGCATTAGCTGTGACCTACTGTGCTTTCTTCATCTGTAGCTGAGCCTAACCTGGCTTGAGGAGCTTTAGATTTTATTTTTTATGTTTCATGCATTTTAGAGGAAAGAGAAGTTTTATTAGGTTTTTTTTTTTTTAGCTATTCTGGATGTTTTGCTTTTTTATATAAACTTTCATATTGAGTTTTGAAAAACAAAAGTCAGCTCCACAAAGACAAAAAAAAGGAATTTAAAATTAATTCAGATAAAATAAAATTCAGTTGACCTCCTCAGATGTATTAGCTATATGTCATAAGCTCAAGAGACACGTGTAACTCAGGATGACAATATATGTGATAACATATTGTTTCTGTCATATGGAAGGTTCCACTCAAAGGCATTAGTATGAAATGAACAAAACCTGAAACAGATATAACATACAGGGCCTGACTTCAGAGAGCTTCTGATGAGGAGCTACACATACACACATACACATACACACACACACACACACACACACACACACACACACACACACACTCATTGGAGCACTCACATGCACATTCACTCACACTCATGCTCAAGGACACAAATGTGTACATTCAAAAGGAAGCAAACAGACACAGTAAACATGATTAAAAAAAAAAAGAAAAAAAAGAAATGCTGGAAGCAGAAGGAACAGACCTTCCCACGAACTGAGACACAATTGGTTATCTAATACCAAATATCAGCCCTAAAACATATACATACAAGTACCATCACACAAATTGGCTGGCTGCATTTATGCATATGTGTGTTCATATATTTGTGTATGTAAATAGACATTTACATATGGATGTATCACTAATTAATGAATCTGGATTTTCCCCTTTTCTTTCATTAGACAACAACCAGACTTCTAAGGAAGGAATAATAATAAAATAAAATGTAACAAGATAAAACAAAACTAACATTAAAATAGGGAAAAATACACAAACAGAAAGAAAAGAAACCAAGAAAAGGAGTAAGAAACAGATATAGACTCAGAGAAGTATTTGTACAATCAGAAATCTCACAAAAAGCATTAAACTGAAATACATCTCTCTCTCTCTCTCTCACACACACACACACACACACACACACACACCCGTTAGGATAAGTGAGAGAAAAATGTATAAATAAAATAAAATAAAATAAAATAAAATAAAAATTCTCTTTAGCTCTAAGTCCTTATCTGGTACAGACCTGTTCCAGGCGTTGTTCATGTTGGCATGGTCTTTTTCATATGTACATGGATAGTGCATTTAAGTATAACGTGAACTCTAGTGTGTTATTCCTCATTTTTGGCTCCAAATATTACTGTTTCTATGCTCATGCACATTGCTTTCCTGTCAGGATGGCTGTGTAAATTTCCCTTTCCATGGGTTCTTAAAAACATGGTTCTAAATCTAAAACTTCCTGAGTTTTTGGACATCACTATCTCTGCCCTTTTACTTGTCAGTGAAGTTTTCTCAGTATGAAGTAATTTGTTCACATTTTTTCTCCACTCCTATCTTTTAAACATATTGGTCTCCTTTGTATCTGCCACTAAATGTTGCTCTCTGACAAACAACAGAGTTTTATTACTCTGAGGAGACACCACGACCTTGACAGCTCTATAAGGAAAACATTTAACTGGGGCTGGCTTATGGTTCGGAGGTTTAGTACATTATTACATTATGTTACATAGGCAGACATGGTGCTGGAGAAGTGGACAGTTCTGCAACTGGATCTGCAGGCAGCAGTAAGAAAGAGTGACACACTGGGCCTGGCTTGCGCATCTGAAACTCCAGAGCACACATTTAGTGATAACTGAGTTTGACATGGTGTATGATGTAAAAGCACCGAATAATAAAATATAACAAAAAAAAGAAAAAGAAAAAATTACTATGATTAACATCAAGGTTTCTCTGGCTTTGTAACATTTAAAGGCTTTGTTTATTTGTTAAGTTTTATGGAATTATATGATATGTATTTGCCTTAGTTTTTTTAAGTTATAGTAGAATTCTGCAGTAAGTCTGTATTTTCTTGTGTTTGGTTATGTTATTGCTGTTTTTATTTTTAGTATGGAGTATTTAATTAGTATTTCAAGAAGGTTACAAAGCATGCTTTTGTTAAAATTATTCATTGAATTTAGTTTTAATTTTGCTGTCTAAAAATTCACCAGTTTTTTTTCAGATTCTTCAATTTACTGAAACAAATTTATAATGTATGTTCTTATGATTTTCTGGAATTTCATTCATATTTGTTATGTTTGCCTTTCAATTTCTAGTTTTATTGAAGTAGGTTTTCCCCTCTTTTTGTTTAATTTGGTTAAGAGCTTGCCAATCATGTTTTATCCTTAATAAATAAATAAAGAAATTTAAAAAAAGAAAAGAAGCTAATCTACTTCACTTAAGACTTAAAAAAACCAAAACCCAAAAATCAAAACACATAAAGAAATATGTAACAATTCCACTGTGTAGAATAAATAAATTCAATTTAATTTTATTTTTTCTTCCTTTTCTTCCTGGAAGCAATGTCTTTATGTGTTTTCTATTTGCTTCCATTCTTCTATAAAATAAAATTTAAAATGTATTTTTCTATATCATTTTTTTCTTCAATTCTGCCTCAGCATTCCAGAAGTTTTCTACTGATTATTTAGGTTGTTGATATATGAGACATCATTAAACCCTTTGAATCATTTTTATCTAGAGTTGTGTTGTAAGTAGTGTTAGAAGAAGACTTCTGAGTGTGTTTTTTTTAACCTTTGAATTTTATGTTCAATACTTCCTGTAATATATTTCAATTAAAACAAGGCTATAATTTTTGAACATATCTATCAGCTCATTAATTTTCTTTACTCTCTCTCTCTCTCAGTGGGATACTGAAAATACAGACTCTCTATGCTATTTCATAGAAGTGAATTTGATCAAAACACAGTATATGCATGTATGTTTATATGAAATTCTCAATCAATAAAAAGAATAAAGAAAAAATTTGATTAAAAAATACAGCCACTTTGGAAGATAGCAGAATTATTCATAATAGCAAGAACCTGGAATCAACCTAGATGTCCCTCAACTGAAGAAATGGATTTACAAACTGTGGTACATCTACACAATGGAGTACTACTCAGCAGTAAGAAAATATGATATCCTAAAATTTGCAGGCAAATGGATGGATTTGGAGAATATCCTCCTGAGCGAGGTATCTCAAACCCAGAAAGATAAACAGGAGATGCACTTACTCATTAGTGGACTCTAAACAAAAACAAGCAAAAAGCAAAGCATGTCCAAGCTGCAAACCACAACCACTGAACAGCTTGGGATCTGAAACACCTTGGACTGACACCGTGGATCCCACTCCTCCTAGAAGAACACCTGACTCAGTCTTGATGTTGGGGTGAGGAAACTGGATCTGCCCTGAGTGTATACTGAACTAAGCCACCTTGTGACCTTAGGACCTCCTGCCATTTCTGGAGAGGAGATAAAGTGATGGGGAGAAGTGAGGGTGACTAGGCAGGGCAGGAGGGGGAAGGGAGTTTGAATAATAGGATACATGGATAAAAAAATATGACTTTATTCCTAATAAAAAAAGAAAAAAAATATGAAAAAACTTCACACAAACAAAACAAAACAAAAACAAAAACAACAAAGACTGGGGAAGGCGACTCAGTATTAGGTGTAGGGTCCCAAAAGCCAGTTAAAGAATTGGAAGCAGCCCATGTTCCTGTTAGGAGTCCTACAAGAGGACCAAGCTACACAACTGTAACATGTAGCAGAGTGCCTATGTCAGTCCCATGCAGGCTACCTGGTTGTCAGTTCAGTCTATGTAAGTTCCTATGAATTCAGATTAGTTGATTCTGTGAGTTTTCTTGTGCTGTCCTTGACCATTGGCTTTTATAATTCTTTCTTTCCCTTTTCTGCAGGATTTTCTGAACTCTGCCTAATGTTTCCCTTGGGTCTGGATCTGTGTCCATTGTGAGTTGCCTCTGTGGTGACCATTGGCCTAGGTACTAATCTGTCATGGGAGATGGCCAGTTCAGGGTATATGTCCACTATTCCTAGGAGTCTCCAATGGGCTCATTTTTGTATATTTCCTGGGAGATTCTTTGGCACCAGGCTTTTTCCACATCATGAAATGCCCGTTTCCACTAGTCCCTTTAAGTACTCTCCCCTTCTTTGTACCCCAACCTAATTGTTCAATGTTCTCATTCCCACCCACCCAAAGTCCATTAATGAATATCTTCTATTTCTCGTCCCCAGGAAGACCCAGACATTCCTTCTATAAACCCTCCTTGTAACTTAGTCTCTCTGGGTCTATGAATTGTAGCATAGTTATCATTTACAGATAATATCCACTTAGGATTAAGTACATATCATGTTTGTCTTTTTAAATCTGGGTTACACCATTCAGGATGATTTTTTTTTCTGGTTTCATCCACTTGCCTTCAGATTACCTGATGCCCTTGTTTTTAAAAGCTGAGTAATATTTTTTTTATCCATTCTTTGATTGTGGAATCTTTGTTTCCAGGTTCTGGCTATTACAAATAAAACTTCTATGAAAAAAATACATCCACTCTTCAGTCTGAGATATTTCTGGAATATTCTGTGCTCCCACTTTTATATCTTTCTCTTTATTTGTTATATCTATTGTTTCTGTCTTGCAGAATTCTGACAGTTCTAATAGCTGTCTATACTCACTGTGCTGGAAGAAGCCCAGGCTTATGAAATTGCATAGTCTACTGACTATTCTTTCATCTTGGTTTTTCAAACTGGATGGTGGAGGGTCTCAGAGCAAACCAACATCCATTCCCAGTATCTCCCATGCTGAGTTTCTTGTGAATTCTCATTGTTCTTTATCACTGTATGCCTGATATATATGACTGCCAGGATGTTCAGGCACCAGAGACTAGATAGCTGCTTGCTGAAAGTGTGTCCCATGTATTTCATATGTATCCCTAATATCTCCAGAACTTTTAATATGAAATTGTGTTGGATTTTATCAACGTCTTTTCAACATCTTGTAAGAAGGCCATATGCTTTTTTTTCCCTTTTAGTTTATTTATATGATGGATTACATTTATTGATTTTCATATGCTGGGATGAAGCCTACTTAATCATGAAGTGTAATCTTTTAAATGTGCTCTTAGATTTGGCTTTCAAGTATTTTATTTAGGATTTTTGCATCTATGTTCATAAGGGAAGTTGATCTGTCATTTTCTGTCTTAGTTGCGAATTTATGTGGTTTGATAATCAAGGGAAATGTGGCTTCATAAATTGAAATAGGCAGTGCTATTCTCCTTATATCATATGGACTATTTGGGTAGTATTGGCATTAACTTTTTTTTTCCTTTTGAGAGTTTTGTGGAATTCTGCAACTAAATCAGTCTGGTCCTGAGAAATTGGGTTTTTTTTTTGTGGGGAGATTTTAATAACTTCTTTAATATGCTTATGGGTTATTTGTCATTTAATTTTTTATATAATCTTGACTGAATTTTTATAAATGGTAACTACTGAGAAAATTATTTACTTCTATTAATTTTTTCAATTTTGTTTTATATAGGTTTTTCAAATATGTCTTTTTGATTCTCTAGATTTCCTTGGTGTCTTTTATGCCCTCTTTCATTTTTGATCTCATTAATTTGGATAGTCTCTGTCTTTTAGTTAGTTTGGATAAAAGTTTGTCTATCTTGTTGACTTCTTCAAGGAATCAGCTCTTTGTTTTATTCATTCTTTGTAATTTTTTTTTTGTTACTATTTAATTCATTTCACCATTGGTTCGATTATTTTCTGCCGTCTATTTCTGTTAGGTGAGTTTGCTTCCCTTTATTCTAAAGTGTTCATGTGTGCTGTTAAGTTGCTGGTATAGAATTTCTGCAGTTTCTTCATAAAGGCACTTAGTGCCGTGAACTTTCCTCTTTTTTTGATGAAGAGCTTTTATTACTCTGTCATTTTTCCAATATAACAGTTTTTTTCATTTGTATTACATTTTTCTTTATTTTCCATCCAACTGTAGTTTCTCTTTCCTCCTCTTTCCAGTCCCCTCACCACCACATTCTTACATACTCTCCTCCCCATCCACCCAGTCCTCCTCTGGCACCATTGAGAAAGTAAGGTGTAACTCTAATAGGTCTGCCTTTATGTGTTACTTGGTCTTTATTTTCCTTGCAGCTCTTACTATACTTTCTTTATTCTGTATGTATTAACTATGCAGGGGAATTTCTTTTCATTCCTAAACTTTTGGTGTTCTGTATGCTTCTTCTACATTTATAGATATCTCCATTGTCTTAGGAAATTTTCTTCTATAATTTCATGGCAAATATTTTTGGGGTTTATGAACTAGGCTTTATTTTCTTCCCCTTTTCCTAATTTTATTATGTTTGGTCTTTTCATGGTCCCAGCTTTTCTGTGTGTGTATTTTCAGTATTTTCTTAAGTTTAATATTGTCTTTGACCAGTTATATTAATTTCTTCTATTATCTACCAAAGATGGACTGTGTTTAGCAGAGATTATCTGTATGAGTTAGGGTCTGGAACCTGATGGCAAGGTGGTACAGGGAGGCCAGGAGAAATGGTTTGTGGAATCCCTAGGATGCATGGAAAGCCAGAAGGGGAGGCTGCACCTGGTATTCCATTGTAGTTTTGAGGATGAATGTGGAGAATGGGTCTGCAGAAACAGAAAGAGTGGAGAAGGTCAACAGGTACAATCTGTGGTTGAGCAAAGAGTGATCTTATGAAATTGTAGAGGTAGCAACATTTTTGTAAGTAGTAAATAAGTAGAGATAAATTCATATTTAGGAAAATTATAATTGAGCATGGTATGCCTTTAATTACAGGACTCTGTGAATTAAAGCAGGTGAATCTTTGTAAATTACATGATAATAGGATCTACACAGACTTCAAGCTAGTCATGGCCACAAAATAAAATCTTATCTAAAAATGAAACAAAACCAAACACCCTCTTTTTAAAAAATTAATCTTTTTCTATTTGATCAGTGTATCTTTATTAGATTGATATCCATTTTATAGTATAAACCTTCTCACACTGAACTTTTTAAAAATATTTACTCTTTGGCATGTTCATATATAAACATAGTGTGCTTGTTTCACATCACCTCCTGTGCACAAATTCCTCATTCCTGTTTCTAGACACAAGCTCTCCTACTTCCCTTGCAATTTCGTTCGTTCTCTTGCTTGCTTTTCTTTCTCTTCTTTTTTTCTTTTAGCTTTCATTCTCTTATTCTTATTTCTAATCTACCTATTTCAGTTAATGCAAGATATATGTTTCCTGGTGACTGGACTCATCCCATCAGGCATGGACAAACAAATCATGGGCCACAATACTGAAGAAAAGCAATACTCCCTACTGTACCGCCTCACAACTACCAATATATTTCATCCATTATTTCATACACATGACCTGATACACCAACTCAAATATTTTTATTAATCATCTCCGAAATGCCCAACCATCTAATAGTGGTACACTAAGGCATTCTATCAAGTAAAGGCAAATTATTATTATTTTTTATGCAACTATTACCCTGACTGGAGGGGGTGGGAGGGGGAAGAGACCTTGAATAAAGATATATATGGATTGAAAATGTGACTTTATTCATAATTAAAAAAAGAAAGAGAAAAAAGAGGAAAAAAGAATGGAGGAAATTATTTTGTTAAAATTGTTTTAAAAATTAAGACAAAATTATCATTTACTAGGTGTAAGCACAATATTGTTATTTTTTTAAAGACTAAAAATTGCTGTTTGACTTAATGAAAGAAAAAATTTTACCCCTAAGAATTTGTGAAATATAACAATAAAATGCTAAAAAAAATCTACTTTTGGTAAGCTATTCTGCTGCTTTTTCTTGGTTTCTGTTTTATGTAAACTCTCTGTAGCTTCTTACTTAGAAGTAACAGAATATTTGAAAATAGAAATAAGAAATTAAAGTAATCTCTTTAGTGAGCATCCCTTATAAAAGATTATTTACTAATGAAAATAATCAGTGATTACTATTAAATCTCTGATTCAAGAACAATTACTTCTAATATGTTTTACTTAAGAATGCTTTATACTTGCTGGGGTATGACTATGAGTGCCTACCATCAATTTGTATGTGCCAGATATTGTGACATACACCTGTAAACTTAGAAGTCAGAGAAGAGAGACAGGAGTTTCTGGTTCAAAACCAGGTTGTGCAATACATGAGATTCTGCCTCAAAATAAATTTCCCCACATTGAATCTTTAAATCAAATGAGTTGTTAGGAGGCTTTTGAAGTTGATTTGGACATTACGACAAAATCCTTGTGAATGGTAGAAGGGCCCTTTTAAAGAAGTTACCAAAGAGATCCATCCCTTGACCTCATTCACTATGAGGACATTTTAAGAGGTACCACATATGGGGAAAGCATCTCTTACTGTCACTGAATCTGCCATTTACTCTACCTGGTTTTGTTGGTCTCCAGAAATCCATGTTACCATAGCATCTAACTGGACTAGGATGGTATTGCAGATCTCCTTTTGTCTCAGTCTCCATGTTGCACTGAAGACTAACTATCATCATGCCAAAGCACCTATTTTATCTTAGAGGTAGAATCTTTAATATCATATTACTTTGTTGAAAGGTTTTACTCATAACTATTGCATTAAATAGTCAAATCTGTATTGTACTTGCATTTCTATCAGCATATTTTCTTTTCTAATGGCATCATTGAACATATATCAGAAAAGTGAAAAGCAAATGATATTGCTAAACATATTTTCTTAGGACACATTCACTGCTGTTCAGAAAGATTGTTTATGGCAAAGTCACTTTGCTTCTCAAAGAAGGGGCTAAATTCACTTACATTTTAAGCATTTAAATGATTTGAAAATATGATAAATCAAAATAAAATATCTGAATGCAACTTTCACTATATATATATTTTAAATATCACATTTAAATTAAGGTTTTATCCTCTCTAGTTGAACCTCATATGTACTTCTATTTTTCTATTTATCCATTCTCAGGTATTCAGTGAATAATTTTTCAGTCTCCCCCTCTGGTATATGTGAACACTAGACACTATAATATCTATAAGGAAGTGTTTCTAGTTGTAAATGTATATATATATATATATATTATACGTGAACTGTACATTTTTTACATGTTCATGGGTGGGTTTGTAAGTGAGTTTGTTTATGAGGGTCAGAAGATTACCTATCCTCACCTTCTGCCTGTGTTGCCGGCAAGACCATATGATCATCACTGAATGCCAGTCTAGCTGTACTTTAAGCTTTGGAGATTCTTGTGTCTCTCACCTCCTCAGACAGGCAGGGGTTTTATATATATATATATATATATATATATATATATATATATATATATTATTATGTTGGTTGTGGGAAGACAAATTCTGACCATAAGTCTTGCACAGCAAGTGCTTTATTTAATGAACTATTTCCCCAGCTCTTGATGAAGCTTTATAAACACAGTATAATTTCTCTTGATATAGATTTTCAAATTATTATTTTGATTTTCATTGTGGCCATTTGATTTAAACTTTACTTAGACAATCTTTATGGAAGATTTCCAGGCAGGTCTGAGTTTAGTTCAAATCCATCTTGTTAGAAGGACCAAAATATGCATGAGATTTAAAAGTGTTCTGATATTAATAAGAAGGAGATTTAAGAAAACAGAATTCCAGAAAAAAGTGCTATTAAATTTATTAAATATTTAAAAATCTCTGGAATCAGTCATGTTTAGTCTTAGGAATATTGAACCTGTGATATAATTATGATGATAATCAAACAAAGCTTCAAGGAGATGTAGGATATTCACACAAATGATAATTGAAGGTACAGATGAGATTGAAACCTAGAGGGATGAGAAGAGTATAAAAGGCAGCTGATTAGGATGCAGCCATGAGAAATGATGATGATCATCTTAACAGAAGCACATGGACTTGTAAAGAATAAAAGTAGACAAGAGGTGCTTTGATGAATAGGTATGAAGTCTTAACCTTTGCCCTCACAACATATTAATTCAGCTCTTCCTCTGTATTATTCTGAAGACCACATTGAGAAAAATGACTTTTTTGTTAAATTAATTAACTAATTAAAGTATTACTTGTCATGAGTTCCATTTTATTGCTAGCGATTTAAGAGCGGGTGTAGCACATCCTAGAAAAATGCTTTGATGATATGATGATGTTTAATTTTATATGTCAACTTGCTACAACTTAGAACCTCCTGGGAAAAGAGCTTCAACAAAGTGATTTCTTTGTATGTTTGGTTTAGGGGCATGTCTACACAGAGTTGTCTTGATGGGAAAAGTGGGAAAGTGGACAAGACAGCAAGGGTTCTTTTATTTTCTTTGCTCTTGACAATGAATGTGTTATCTTTCTTGTTCTATCTTAATTACTTCACAGCATTGGGACTGCAATCTGGAATTAAAAGCCTACTAAATCCTTCCTCCACTATATTATTTTTATTCACTGATACTTTGTCATAACAACCGTGATGAAGCAAGAGCTACCTTTGACCTGTATTCACAGACCTGTATCCACATAATCTGAAGTGTATTTATATGAAGAATTGCCTAAAATATTTCTGAGTTTCAGAATCGCGATGCTATGATGAAGGGCAGTATAGATGTAACAGTAAATTTTATACTTCTGATTTCAATGTGCTACTGTATTCTGAATTATAATTACTATGGTTTACCTGTTACCAAATGTTTGTTTTGTTGACATTGTTCACCTTCCTAAGCCTCTCAAAATGGGTTTGCCTGCTGATACAATTTATGGTTTTCAGATAATCTGATCTGGAGTACTCAGATGTTGCAAGAGATAAAAGACTGCTAAATAACTGATAACACATGAATCTTGTGTCTTGTAATTAGACAAAAACATACTAATGCATAGAGTGAACCATGTTTAATAAGATAGGACAGTTTTCATGATAGGCAGAGTCTGGAACACAATCTGTATATGAAGCAAGTCTTTACTGATGTGAGGAGCCCTTTGCTATGAGGTGATTACACATGCAGTGAAGCAAAGCAGTTCAAAATCAGTGGGCAGTTAAAATGTTTTGAATAGTACACTATTGTAATACTTCCTAAATGATCATTGCCGGAGTACCTGTAATTTAGAATAGATGAACATAAAGTACTTCTTAGTTTTCTACTAAATAAATGTTGAAGACTAAGTTAATTAACAATTTTTGTTACTGAAAATAATGCTATGAGACATAATTTCTTTTTATTTTTTCTTGGTATTGAAAATAGATTCTTTTCCCACATATTAGATGATGATGGTGGTTTCCCCATCCCCTACTCCTCCCAGTTCCTTCCCTACCTTCTGTCCCGCTGAATCTGTCTCTCACTAGGAAATAACATACAAAATATAAAGATATAACAAAGGAATAAGTATAATAAAATGTAACAAAAAATTATAAGATAAAACAAAAGCTATCACATTGAATCTGGACAAGATAAGCCAACAGAATGAACAAGAGCTCCCCTCCCCCAGGCACAAAACTCAAAGACCCACTGATTCATAAACTCAGGAATCTCTTAAATCACTGAGCTAGAAACCATAATATGTTGGCAGAAGATCTGGTGCACACCTATAGAGGCCCTCAGCATGCTGCCTCAGTCTCTCTCAGTTCATATGGCCTTGATCATGCTGATTTAGAGGGTTCTATTTTCTTGGTGTCCTCCATTTCCTCTGGCTCTTACATCCTTTCTGCCTCTGCTTCCTCTAGGTTTCCAGGGACCTGAGGGGATTTGATAAAATCATCATCAACAACAAAAAAACCTTGCATTTAGATGCTGAGTGTTCCAAGGTCTCTCACTCTCTACATAATTTCTGGCTGTGGGTCTCTGTATTTTTCCCCTGTATGTTGTAGAAGGAGCTGTTCTGATGATGGCTGAGCAAGATACTGACTGATGACTATCATTAGGAGTCATTTTATTTTTTTACCACAGCTTTTCTATTTCCTAAATACCAGTAGCATTTTGTCCTACCCTGGATTTCTAGTTTATCTCGGTTCTGGTTCTTGTTCACCCAAGAATATTTGGGTTCCACAAGTATGGGTTTCTTCTTGTGTGGTGGGTCTTAAGTCAAATCAGTTGGTTACTCTCACATGCTTTGTGCTATCATTGCACTTGCAATGTAGGACAGCACTGTAGATCAAAGGGTGTGTGGCTGGTTTGGAGTTCACATTTCAGTAGTATTAACTATCTCCACTGAGAAATTTTGATTGATGGCAGTGGTGATAACAGGTTTTGTCTCTATCAACCAATTTACTTGAAGGAAGTATTCTTTGCTGAAAAATTCTAAAGTCATTGGAGAGATCAGAAGTAAGCCAAAAATAAGTATCCAAAAATTCCAGCTGGAGAGAAAGCTCAGGGAGTATCATATCTGCTGGGTGAGTGTAAGGACCTGATTTCAGATACCAACATCGCACAAACATTGTGTGTAACAGTGTATACATGTAATACTATGAGTGGACCACAGAGTCAGATGAATCCCTGGGTGGATGGCCATTCCACTCTATTTAACCAGTAATATTCAAGTTAATTGTGAAAATCTATCTCAGAAAAATCAAAGGTATGTAAGTTATCAAAACACCCACTCTTGATCTCTAGGCTTCACACAACTGTCCATCCACATGTGCATGCACCTTCAAACACACATGCACATACCCCAAACATACACACACACACACACACACACACACACACACACACACACACACACACAGTTATAGTTTGGACTCAAAGTATTCTGTTTTATCAAAAGGCAGAATAGACTAGAAAGGTTAAAATTAATCCTAAACCATGAGTTAGTAATTTAGCTGTGCAAAGCTTTCTAGAGAAAAATAGTTTTTCATTAGAGTATAGACATAATTTTGTAAAGCCAGAATTCCAGTGTCTAAACATTAATTTGAATGAAGTGAACAGTCTTCAGAAAATAGAAACGGCAATCTTAATTATGTTGAATAATAAGTGAATTTTTTCTCTGTAACATATGGGCCAATTAATTGTACATCATTTTCTCAAACAGCCTCCTCAAATATTTAATAAATATAAAAAATAGTTTACAAGAGAAGGAAGTCTTTATAATACTATTGTCCCTAACAGGAACCAGTTTTCCAAAATTATAAGATGTGGCCTCTATTCATTTAAGATGTAAATGACATATTTATTATTTTATTTAGTTTATATTTTTGACATCCAGTTCTGCTCCTTGTACACTGTAAGGGTTAATGCATGCTTGGAGAATAAATGAAAATAAATGCATCATGCATTAATAATTTGTATTTATACAGAAATTATGCAGATTTAAGAAAGCTGAATATTTATGATAAACCAAAGCAGTCCTCTGGGCCCAGGTGATCAGCATGACAAAAAGAAACTACATTGTCCTTGTCTTTTTACCTTTAGAAGAATAAGACACAAAGTCAACCCTTGACTAGAACTGGGGCAGAGGGATATACGGCATTAAAAATGCTAAAGGGTTTGTTTGAAGATTGTTGCTAGTAGAGAATGGAGCAACCACACTGTGGTGTGATTGCTGAGGATGACAAGATGAAAGCAGTTTCCATTTCCAATCACAATCAGAAAAAACTGAAAAATAAATAAAGGACAAATATCATAAAATTTAATGTTTCTATTCAAGGAAAGGGCATAGGAAACAATCTTAGAGTGCAAAGTTATCCTTTCCAAGGACAGTCACAACTAAGCTTGATTGTTGAGATTTTACACTCATACACTATATAATTCTATACATGTGCACTCCATATGTATAGATGAATGACTAATATAAATACATGCTACCATTATGTGATGTGATATAAGATTTGAGCTACACTGATAAAAGTGAAGCCAGCCAAACTTTAAGTATTTCATTTTTCTGGCATCGTGCTTGCCTCATATAATATGGGCACAGCATTTCTATTCAACTACACAGAGGTCTCATGTAACTTTCATGTGTTGCTAGTCAGGTTAGAGACAAAAATCAAAGTGATGTGAGGGTTGGAAAACAACACCAAGATCAATCTTGACTTTCTTTTTATGTTTAGAGAGAAAGAAAAAAAAAGAATCTTGATCAATCAACATATATTTCTTGAGTTAAAAATATCATTAGAAAATATTAAATGTAAAATTTGACCTGAGAATTTTGACATCCAATTAGATCCTTAAGCAATATTTTTTCTTTTTGTGAGATTTTATGGGCTTATATAATATCAGTTACAAAATATCTCAGAATATGATCATATGGAATTTGACTTGTTGCATTGTTTTGTATTCTGGATAAAATGGGGTGATTGTGAAATATCTATTTAAGCAATTAGATAACTAAATTTTCTATTTTTTCAGTACTGTTCTTAAGAATAATGTATACTATTAAGTATAAGAATATTTTCTTAAGCCTATCTACATTTCTTTTATAAGCTTGATCATTTGAAGTTACTTTAGAAGAAATTTTATCTTGTAAATAGGAGCCCTGCGAAGAAAGAGGCATTTAGAAATAAGAAATTATTTATTAGCCAATGATGCTTTGAGGATATTTAATTATTAAAAAAATTAGAGCTAATATGATCTAGCTCATTCTGTTTGGTGTATTTTATTCTTAAAACTTGTTGGCAGTCTTTCTATATATGCTAGTATAAGTCATAGATTTATTCTCCTTTCAAATCTGATTATGAGGTGACTCAATTCTGGCCTCAAAAGTCTTGTATTTGATTAGAAAAATTATAAAATATATGGAAAAAGTATGATGCTTAGAAATGGATAAAACAGCTATCAGGAAGTTATCCTCAAACACTATCCAAATATTTGCTGTTACGAGCAGGACTACTGGGAGTATCCAAAAGCAGTGGAAGGCTCATGTTCCAGTCAGTGAGTTAAAACCCTACCCAAATGTCAGCAGAGAGCGTCTAACGAGGCCTCTCCACTTCTAATTCCACACACTAACAAGGTTAATCTACCCACGAAGTAACAGTGAGGACTCTCACAATTAACGCTGCAAAAATACATAAACCAACAGCTAATTAGTCAGCCCTAAGGTTACCATCTAGTTGGCAGAAAATTAGTAATAGCAAAGATGCCTGGCAGAGAGCGAGAGACAGTAGGTCATGCTCTGGAAACTACAATTTAACTAGTGAAGATTTGTCAGCATTATATTGAAGGTGGGGAAAGCTTTTATTTCCTTTTTATTCCCCTTTGGCAACAGGTATAAATTTCACTGGCATTAGAAACAATTACATTTAGAATATTCTGAAAAGACTCAGTGACAATATTCTTTTATGGTTTTAAGTATGAGATGAGAAAAGAAAATTAAAAAAATCATTATGTTTGTATTTTGGATTTTTCCTGCCAGAAAGTGTCTCATCAACTTATTCATGAAAGAAAAGCTGGTTAAATCATGGAACAAGTATGCCAGATGATAAATTTAACCTTTAAAGTGTGGTAGCATAAAAATGTCTTAGTTAGCATCTTTTTATGCATGCCAACTTCCAATTAACATGCAGTCCTAGAAAGAAATGTGAGAAGCAAAGAGATTAGAATAGGAAATTAACTATACACACATGTTTCTGTAAATCTTTTGTTTACAATATTTAGAAACTGAAATTAATAATTATAAACATATAGATTTTTGGGAACACCCATGTTGCATGCTAAGTGAAAACAAATACATTTTTTACAATAACAACTTAGGAGTAGAATAAATTGATAGAAAAGAAGCTTTATATTTTGAATCAAGTTAAATATGAGTCAGTGTCAGTGCACATGAAAGGTGAAGGTGAAAGTCCTTGGTATCTATGAAATTTTTGGCTAAAATATGCAATGTAGATTTGGAAACATGACAGCAGGCTGGTATCACAGACACTGGTACAATGCTTTCTTTTAATGTCAGGATGTTAAGGTTTAAAATTTGAGAACATACTTTACGAGTCAGATAGAAATGATTATACCAATTACTTTATAGTCATTTATTGGAATACTATTTAACCATTAGAGAGAATTGGCTTTATGAGTTAAACTATAGGAAACATTGATCATATTCTATTAGACAAAATGACTTTTAAGGGTTATAATATGGTACAACATATATATGGACAAAAGATAAGTTGATATCTTTTAGTCTGTGGAAGAATGCTCACCAAACTGAAGACAGGCAGTATATAGAAAAAACAAAATTAATTTGCACAGTTAATCCAGGGATTTCATTAAGTTGTATCTCAGTATTGATTATTTTGGAAGCACTTCTTAAATATTTCTGATTACTTTATATGACAAGTTCTAGAAGGTATTTCACTTACAAGAAGTATGTGGGAATAGTAGTTTGAGTAAATGCTTTAGGAAGAATTACATATTTGATTCTTTCATTTAAAGTATTTGGGCTTCATAACTTTGTGGAGTGTACCAGGTTACAAACAAAACCCAATGTGATGCTTTAACATTGTATATTTAAAAGAAACTGAAGCTTTGAAATCAAATAATCTTCTTTAGTGGGTTAAATAATAACAACTGTGTAGGTAGGAGGTAAGTGCAGAAAATATTCTCAAAAAAGAAAAAGAATTTCCAAAAGTTAAGACAAAGATGAAGAATAAGTAAACTTTAAAAAATACATTTTGTTTTCTGACGTCTTTTAGAAGAGAAATGAAAAGGAATGAATGACTTGGTCATCAGTGAATCTGGATCACTGGAGCTGGAGCTATTGAATATTCAAAGCCATTATAGTACTTGTAGCTTAGTTAGTTGGTGTGTTAGTTGTCTTTTGCTTCTGAAATAAAAAAAAAAAAGTCTCACGACTGAGCTCGCTTACAAAAACAATTTATCTTGGCTTATGGTTCCAGAGGAAAGAAAAGGAAGCTCATAATGATCATGGACACAAGACAGCAGTCACTCAGACCAGGAAGCTGAGAGATATATTCAACAGAGTATAGGAAGCCGGTATTGGGGTAATTTAGTGCCGGTTTTCAGAGTTACACTGAATGGGTAACTGAACTACTTTACTTTTACAAAAATACAAATTCAACAGCATTAGAATAATTTGAAAAAATTAAAGTGAGTATGAGATATTAAGGACCGCACTCCAACTATAGGAACACCTGACTCACTCTTGAGGGAGGGGGGACAAAACTGGATTTGGCCAGGAGTGGAGACTGATCCAAGCATTATTGGGTTAGTGGGACCATAGGACTGTCTGCTGCCTGTCCAGGGAGGGGGGATGGGGAGTTGCGGAGAAGAAAAATGACCTGATGTGGTGGGAGGGGGAAGGGACCTTGAATAAGGGTATACAGGGATGGAAAAAAATTCAGAGGGAAAGCTGAACACAAAGTAAATATATGTGCAGCAATCAAAAAAAAAAAAAAAAAAAAAAAAAAAAAAAAAAAAAAAAAAAAAAAAAAAAAAAAAAAAAAAAAAAAAAAAAAAAAAAAAAAAAAAAAAAAAAAAAAAAAAAAAAAAAAAAAAAAAAAAGACTTACGTCTAAGATGAGAAAAGAAACAAATCATTGTATTCGTATTTAAAAAATTACTGTTTACCCCTCCCCCAAAAAATTTCTTAAGGGACATCATCTAGAACATACTTCCCCTTGCAAACCTCCATATACTAAAAGTTCTTTATGTCCTTAAACAATGTCCAGGGATTAACGATTCAAATAAAGGAGCCTATAAGAAATATATTCCATTTAATCTACCACAAGTGATAGATTAAAAAAGGGAGAGGAGATAAAGAGATCACAATAAAATGAAAAATTCTTGAAGATGTTAATTGTCCTTACAGGATAGTTATCAAAGTATGTGTGTTATTTCATCACCAGAAGATTCCTCAACACTTGCATGATTTCTATGTGTTAATTAAAATAAAATATAAAACATAGAGGAAGAAGGTAAAAATAAACTCAGTCATGTATCTATGCCATTTTTGAATTAAAGTGAAAAGAATAAATATCTAATTGAAATATAAATGCCAATCACAGAAGTATAAAAGGACTCAGAGATGATTTTTTAAATAAAAAGAGATAACAAGCCTAGAAGTGATACAACATTCCACCAACCTTAGTTATTAAAAGAAGATTGGCATTTTATAGTAATTAATCTACCAGATTATAAATAATTTTAATAAAGTTTTAACAATTAAGATAGTCAATATGGAGACAGACAAATAGAGAAATTATAGACTGAATAAAAACAGAATCATAAAAAATGGTTGAGCTGGCATTTAACATAAAGAGTAGTGTAGTCTAATTATTATTTTCAAACTTTTGTTTATGTTTTCCTAGGTAGGCAAGAGAAAGAATAGAGAGAGGACAGAAAAAAGCGAGGGGGTGCCCTTCAAGGAAACCTTGGCTAAGTCCAGTCATTCTAAATGATGTAGACAATGTTGATCAAGGCAAACTTGCACCTGTTGTAAGAAAGAGTACTAGAACTATTGATTCATATAGTAAAGATAAGTGTTCATCATAACACAGCCATATAAAGACATTATAGACCAAATGAATGCAGACACCGATTTGTATACCATAACATAAAAGTAAACTTTGTTCTTAATACCTCCAATCTGGAGCCAATAAAAAAAATGTATGTCAACAGAAAAATAAATAAATAAATTTGTAGTCTTCACAGATAATGAATAAAAATTATGTAATATTAGTGAAATATAGCTAGTTATCCTCCAAATATAATGATGAATTTTAAAATTAAGTCAAAAAACATATTCCACTATGTTGCTGATGCTTGATGGAGTCAATGAATGGAGCGCAGAGTACTGAGGAAAATATTCTATCAGTAAACTTCTATTGGGAGATGGACTCTGTGGCCTTTTAATAACCATCTTACCCTTTAACCTAAACAGACACATATACATGATTTGTTATGAGCAAGTTCATAGATCACAGACAGGTGTTGCCTTTGCAGGGCCCAAAGTAGCTTCTTTTGTATGTGGACCACTAATGTCTTACTTCTTCACATTCTGTCTGGTGGATCGAAAAAAGATATTAATGACTATGTGTCAAGATTGATGCATTGGTCAGTGTTTCTACCCATAATTCTCCAGATATAATCCTTCTGCACTGCTCAGAACACAATGGATAGAGATTTCCCAGCTAATTTTATTACAAGATTAACCTTTCAGAGACTTCAGTGGACAGTTAATAAATGCATAAGAGAAAGCATTCAGAATAAATGAGGAACTCACGAAAACCAGCTGCAAGTGTCAGGTTGAGAAACAATATGTGTTTTCCACAGCTATGATACTTAGTAACAAAAACATCAGAATTATTAGAGAAGCTAATTCCAGTTTGGAAAGTAGAGGGTTGAATTAAGAAATATGAAACCTGAAACCTTCAAGTTTCTAATTGTATTTTGCACTCACTTTATTTGGGTGATGAACATAGGCACCTCTGCTTCCTTATGCTTATGATTTTCAAGTATAGGTAGTTTGTCTGTAGATGTCTCATAGTTTAGAAAGAGATGAAGTGCAAATAAAACCCTACTGATGAATTTTCAGAGCCCTCTACATCATATTTTATCATGATCTCAAGCAGAGAAATAACATATTATATTCCACTCTCCTCTATATCTTGCTGTCATTTTGTGTCTCTCTGTCTTTCTGTCCTCTATCCTTATAAATTCAGTTACAAATTTTTTTTTTACAAAATATTTACAGGTAACAATGCATGTTGTTCTGTATGTTAGACTTCTATCTTGGGACATATTCCATATGTATGCATACAGATTTGTTCATTGTTTGAAATAAGAAATGTACTAAGTTCTGTATGTTATTTTGTTATGTATTTAAATACTTCTCACTGTCTTTTTTCTCTCTCTGCATGTACACATATAACACAAAGTATAGTTTTTCCTATGTATATGCATGCGCATGTGCACACATTTGTATGGAATTAATTTTGTTTTATGTGGTATTTTTATAGAGAAATTAATGTAACCACTGATAGAATTTTATATAAAATTTGCTGATGCTTTGCAAATATATCAACAGAATTTTTCATTTGGAAAAATTGGCAAAGTATATTAGTTTTATTCTGAGACAAACTGCAGCAAATTCAGTTTTTTAAAAAAATGATATCAATTTACTTTATAACAAGAGAAGTATACAAAGGAGATTTTTGTAAGAAGCTCTTAGAAATTCTCTCTCTCTCTCTCCCTCTTTTTCGTGTGTGTGTGTGTGTGTGTGTGTGTGTGTGTGTGTGTGTGTGTGTGTGATGACAAAGGGGTGTATGTGAGAGAAATAGAGACTACCACTATCTAGTCCAGGCTAGTCTGAATTTGGAAGCCTTCTTCTGTAACTTATAAACTGTTATAAATATCAACTGTAGGAATATGTACCACAGCCATGTTAATCTTAAAGATCTTTCAATTGCTTTCATATTTACTAAAGTCAAACATTTCTTGTCCTAAGAATTACCTATGAGATCTTCCTCCTAGAAAAACAGATTAGTGCCTTGCTCAGTAACATCTGAGGTATTTACTCTGTAGCAGATGGGAACAAGTACAAAGACCCATACCAGACATTATGCAGAGAGTGAGCAACTTTGGAACACTTAACCTCAAAGTGGTATTTCCATCAAATCCCTCCACTCAGGGCTCAGGGAACCCCTTGGAAGAGAAAGAAGAAAGAATATAAGAGCCCAAGGGGATGGAAATACAAATGGAACCAGGAAATATGACATCTAGACACAATGGGAATGACATACATATGAACTGACAAATATTATGGCATCATGAACCAGATGAGGTCCCACAACAGAAGAAGTGGACACACTTCTTCTTCCCTAAGGCAGAAGCTATCTGTAATTGATAACCCTGAAAAGCAAAAATTTAGTTTTCTCTCAGGGAGTATCACAAGGCAAACCAGTTGTAAGAAGAGGTTCCATGTCCAGCAGTAGATGGTCAACAGAAAATAAACTCAACAGCATCTTTGGAGAATCTTTGTAGCACAATGTCTTTTCAGGGTTCTTTCTTCTCTCTTTCCCTCTCTTTCAATAATATCTCAGTATTTTTATATGAATTATATGCACATCACACACACACACATACACACACATACACACACTCTCTCTTTTTACCCTATAGGTCTTTATCAAAAACATTATGACTTCTAGTTTAGTGTTTTTATGGATTTCTGAGTATAAGAACAAGTGGGTCACTTGTGCCTATATCTTTTTTGTGACTTCTTTTGGACTCTTTTCCTTCTGTGATTTTTTTTTTAATTTTTTTGTCTTATTCCAATGTGTTTTATTGTCAAAGTTAGAGGCACTCACAATACACTTTCCCAAGTGTATACCTATCTAAAAATGTCACCTACACAGGAGTAGAAGTGAAGCTGGGAAGCACTTTTCTCAGTGTTTACGTTTACATGATTTCATTGTAATATAAGACACACATCTTGTAAAAAAACAGGTACCATTAATGTGGGAGTTGGTGGGTTTCTTTCACAGAGTTCAGTCTGATTAGAAATATTATAAGAAACATAGAGAATTAAGTAATGTTTTACAATATTTTTTCTTTAGGCAAGATTTTTGGTTCTTATAGATGAAATGGGAGTCATCATTCCCAGTTCTCCTGCATATTGGAACACATTTTAAACTATCAAGTTCAGTTTGTCTGGGTTTATGTTGAGGTCTTTGATCCACTTGGATTTGAGTTTTGTGCAGAGTGATAGGCTTGGATCTATTTGCATTTTTCTACACACTACCATCCAGATATGCTAAGACCATTTGTTAAAGATACTATCTTTTTTCCATTGAATATTTTGGGCCTCTTTGTCAAAGATCAGGTGTTCATAGGTTATTTTTTCTTTTTTATTATGAATAAAGTAATATTTTATCCATGTATCCTCTTGTTCAAAATCCCTTCCCACTCCTGCACCTCCCAGACTCTCTTCTTCTCCTCTTCTCCTCATCTCCTCCCTAGAAAGGGCAGGAGGTCCCAATGTCCCAATCCGCTTTTCTGACCCCAACATTAAGACTGGGTCAGGTGTTCCTCAAGAGCGAAGGGGCTCCAAGGTTCTGGTCCAAGGTGCTTCAGATCCCAAGCTGTTCGGTGGTTGTGTTTTGCAGCTTGGGTGTGCTTTGCTTTTTGTTTAAAGTCCACTAATGAGTGAGTATGTCCACTGCTTATCTTTCTGGGTTTGTGATACCTCACTCAGGAGGATATTCTCCAAATCCATCCATTTGCCTGAAAATTTTAGGGTATCATTTTTTCTTACTCCTGAATAGTACTCTATTGTCTAGATGTAGATGCCCATCAACTGACAAATGGATTAACAAACTGTGGTACTGCTAAATAATGGTATTCATAGGTTTTTGGATTAATGTCAGGATTTTCAATTTGATTCCATTCATTCACAAGTCTGTTTTTATGCCAGTACCAGGCTGTTTTTATTACTGTAGCTCTATGGTATAATTTGAAGCCAGGGAGGGTGATGCCTCCTAAGGTTCTTTTGCTGAGCAAAATTGTGTTGACAATCCTGGCTCCCCTGTTATTCCAAATGATATTAAGTATTGTTCCTTCCAGGTGTGTAAAAAATTGTATTGTGATTTTGATGGGAATTGCATTGAATCTGTAGATTGCTTTTGATTAGGATTGCCATTTTTACTATGTTGATCCTACCTATCCAGGAACATGGCGATCTCATTTTCTGATATCCTCTTCAATTTCTTTCTTCAGAAAATAAATTGAAGTTTTTAAAGTTTTTGTCAAATAGATCTGTTACTTTTCTTGGTTATAATTACTCCAAAGTATTTGATGCTATTTGCAGCTATTATAAAGTGTGATGTTTCCCTTATTTCTTTTTCAGCCATTTTACCTTTAGTGTATAGGAGGGCTACTGATTTCTTTGAGTTAATCTTGTATCCTGCTACATTGCTGAAAGTGTTGATCAGCTGTAGAAGTTCCCTGGTAGAATTTTTTGGGTCACTTATGTATACAATCATATCATCTGCAAACAGAGACAGTTTCACTTCTTCTTTTACAATTTGTATTCCCTTAATCTCCTTCTGTTCTCTTATTGCTTTAACTAAAACTTTGAGAACTATGTTGAATAGATAAGAGGAGAGAGGACAGCCTTGTCTTGTTATTGATTTTAATGGGATTGCTTTGAGTATTTCTCCATTTAGTTTAATGTTGGCAGTCTGCTTCTTGTAAATCATCTTTATTATATTTAGATATTTTCCCTGTACTCCAGATCTCTCCAGGGCTTTTATCATAAAGGAGTGTTGGATTTTGTCAAAGGCTTTTTCAGCATCTAAGGATAAAATCATGTGTTTTTTTTCTTCAGTTTGTTTATATGATGGATGACATTTACAGGTTTTGTATGTTGAACCATCCCTGCATTTCTGAGATGAAGCCTACTTGATTGTTGTGAATGACTTTTTTTAATATGTTGTTGGATTCAGTTTGTCAGAATTTTGTTGAGAATTTTTCATCAATATTGATGAGGAAAATTGGTCTGTAATTTCTTTCCTTGTTGTGTCTTTGAGTGGCTTGGGTATCAGGGTTATTGTGGTCTCATAAAAAGAGTTTGACAATATTCCTTCAGTTTCTACTCTATGAAACAGTTTGAGGAGTATTGGTATTAGTTCTTTGAATGTTTGGTATAATTCTGCACTGAAACCATCTGGACTTGGGCTTTTTTTACTTGGGAGGCTTTTAATGACAGCTTCAATTTCCTTTCGTATTATAGGTCTCCTTAGGTATTTAATATGATCTTGATTTAATTTTGGTAAATGGTACCTGTTGAGAAAGCTGTCCATTTCTTCTATGTTTTCCATTTTTGTGGAGTATATATTTTCAAAGTATGATCTGATAATTCTCTGTATTTCCTGTGGGGTCTGTTGTTATGTCCTCCTTTTTATTTCTGATTTTGTTGATTTGGATACTCTCTCTCTCTCTCTGATTTTTGGTTAGTTTGGATAAGGGTTTATCAATCTTGTTGACTTTCTCAAAGAACCAATTCTTTGATTCATTGGTTCTTTGTATTGTTCTTTTTCTTTCAATTGTATTGATTTCAGCTATAATTTTGATTACTTCCTGCAATCTACTACTTCTAGGTGATATTGCTTCTAATTGTTCTAAGGCTTTCAGCTGTGCTGTTAGTTAGTGTAGGATTTCTCTAGATTTTTCATATATGTATCTAGTGATAAGAATTTTCCTTTTAAGACTGCTTTCATTGTGCCACATAAGTTTGAGTATGTTGTGGATTCATTTTTGTTGAGCTCTAGGAAGTCTTTGATTTCTTTCTTAATTTCTTCCTTGACCCAGAGGTGGTTCAGCTGAGTGATGTTTAGTTTCCATGAGTTGGTAGGCTTTCTTTGATTTTTGATGTTGTTGAACTCTAACTTTAGACCATCGTGGTCTCATATGATATAAGGGAATATTTCCATTTTTCATATCTATTGATATTTGATTTATGACCAATTATGTGGTCAGTTTTAGAGAAAGTCCCATGTGGTACTAATAAATATGTATATATTCCTTTGTGTTTTGGAGGAAGCTTCTGTAAATATCTATTAAATCCATTTGAATCATAACCTCTGTTAGATCCCTTACTTCTCTGTCGAGTCTCTGCCTGGTGGACCTATCCAAGGGTAAAAGTGGGGTATTGAAGTCTCCCACAATTAGAGTGTGATAATTGAAGTGGGGTTTGAGCTTTAGTAGTGTTTATTTCACATAGATTTGCACCCCAAAAGCAGGAGCTCACTATGTTCATAGCAGCATTATTTGTAATGGCAAGAACCCGGAAACAACCTAGATGCTCCTCAACTGAATAATGGATTAACAAACTGTGTTACATCTACACAATGAAGTCCTACTCAACAGTAAGGAAAAATGATATCCTAAAATTTGCAGGCAAATGGACGAATTTGGAGAATATTCTCCTGAGCGAGGTATCACAAACCCAGAAAAATATGCAGGGGACATATTTATTCATTAGTGGACTTTAAACAAAAAACAAAGTACACCCATGCTGCAAACCACAACCCCTGAAAAGCTTGGGATCCTAAACACCTTGGACTGGCACCTTGGTGCCCACTCCCTCCAGAGGAAGGCCTGGCCCAATCTTGATATTAGGATGAGGAATCGGACTTGCCTGGAGTGCATACTGAACTAAGCCTCCTTGGGACCTTGGGACCTTCTGCCTTACTAGGGAGGCGATAAGGAGATGGGGAGAAAAGAGAGTGACTGGGAGGGGCAGGAGGGGAAGGGTTTTTGAACAAGGGGATACATGAATAAAAAAGTGTGCTTTATTCAAAAACAAATAGAAAAAGAAGAGACAAACTGAAGTCACTTTTCTTCTGCCTTGAATTGTGAAAAATCTGAAGATTTTATTAACCTTAAATTACTATGTCAGAACATCCATGTTTACCAATAATATTTTGAATATGGCATCTAATTTAAACCTTCATTTATTTATTATCTTTTTTGTATTTAAACTTTTTTTTTTTAGCATACCCGACACTGTTCCCCTTTTCTTCTCCTTTTCCCAGTCATCCCCTACCTTTCTTCAATCCCCAATCCATTCCTCAGATAGGGTAAGAACTCTTAGGGTGAATCAAAGAAATCTGGCATATCCAGTTGAGGTAGGACCAAGTTATCCCCACAGTATCAAGGCTGAGCAAAGTTATCCTATGTAGAGAATGGACTCAAAGAAGCCAGTTCATGCACTAGAAATAAATTCTGGTCCCACTGCCAGAGGCCTCACAAACTGCCCATGATATTTGACTGTCATTCTCATTCAAAGGGTCTACTTTAGTCCCATGCAGGTTCCCAGGCTGTCAGTTCAGTCAGTGAGCTTCCAGTAGCTCTGGTCATCTGGCCCTGGGTTTCCTCATTATGATCTTGAACCTTTACTCATGTAATGTCTCCTCTCTCTTTTTGGCTGAACTTGGAACTCAGTAGAATGCTTAGCTATAGATCTCTGCATCTAGATCTTGCTGGATGAAGGTTTTATAATGACAGCTAGGGTTTAAACCTATATTTATTATCTGGAAATGCCCATGGGTTATATGAAATAGGACTTTAGAATATGGCACAGTAAATAAACCTTTCAAATAATGAACATCAATCTAAAAGTCGTAGAAGCTATGTAATAATGGATTCTGAAACTGCACCTGTGAATATCTCAATGGTAAGTAAAAACTGTAGAAACAGTAACAAAATTATTAAAACCTTTTGGTTGATCATTAAACATACGATCAAGAGAAGTCTTTGAAGAGAATGTGTCATTAGTGATTCGTAAGTTCACTATCATTCTTCTGTCTTTTTCTGTCCTGTTACTCTATCATAAGCTAACAGATATTATGCATGTGTTTACTTTGTGTAACCTTTTTTTCATTGAAAAGAGTTGCAGTTTTCAATAGTTTTGTGATTCTGTTTGGCTTTCTACCTTAATGAGCTCCTTTCCAATAGAACTGATGCACTGATCAAAATAACCAAAGTAGAACTTAAAGCAAAGTATAGAGAAAACTAAAATAACCCATAATTATATAAAAGGCTGAGGAACTGTCTAGTGTGTGTGTGTTGTCTCACCTAAAAGCTTGTTGTGCTAATCCTTACACTACATTAGAACAAAGGAAACCCAATCACTTGATAACAAGTATCTAGTGATTTTTTTCAATAAAGATAAGCTAGTATTAGACAAAAGTTTTTCTTCCCAAGAGAAACCTATGGTCTTTCAGCCCTATGCATTTCTTACATCTTGCATATTATGTACCATCTCTATGTACAGCTATACCAGAGGAAAATAAATGAAACTATATCATTACAAAGAGTAAAGTCATTTTCTCTAGTTCTCACCAGTATAATGTAATTTTTTGGAAAATGAAATCTTAATTATTATGATTTATTCTGTATAGGAGTTCAAAGTTGTGCATTTTACATTTTGATTTGAAGATTCAAAGAGTTCTTTGTGGAAAAAAGCCATTTCTATGATTACTTTATGAAATACAGTTCACATGAAAATTGTGTATATATAGAAAGTAAATTTTTTGACTTTAAAAAGTGAGCCTGCCATGTTTTCTAACCTCGTTCTTTTTTACTTTTGATCCCATCTTTCCCTGCTTTCATAGGTTTAAAGAAATGGGAAGTGAATGAAAAATGTTTGTGGACTGATTATAAAACACCTAGCCTTTTCTTGTATGGGCTTTTGCTCATATAAATCACTGAAGAAATGGATCTTTGATTATACCTATGGCTTTATGCAAGTTATGATTTGTGATGTCAGAGAGGACCAGAAATCATTCTTAATATTTTTATTGCAATTCAGTTCAAACCTACCATGGATAAATAATTCAAGTGTTGTGCTAACTAAATGTTCTCAGTTTCATTGTGGAGTACATTAGGAGACCCCCCTTTATTCATGTCAGCTGTATGGTTTAATTTAAAAGTAATTCTAAGCATTTCATATGCTTCTTTCTTTTAAAAGTGTACTTAAAAATAAAAAGAATTAAATCACTTTTTTTGTTGCAGACGGTGGGTACAATATATAAATGTAAGCTCCATCAGTGCAGGTCTGATGGTTTCTGATTTAAATAGTTTTTATTAAATATGAAATGTCCAAATTACCCAATCATTGTCTCTTGTAAGATAAACACAGCTTTCTCAGACCTTTCTTTGGAGCCTTATCTCAGTGCTGCAGGATGTCAGTTGATAATGTTGCCTTCATGTTAGACAAGCAGACAAAATAATTTGATTGTACCGCTTGCCATGTTGTTCTAAGCTGTTCTTTAAGAACTAAAACCGCTTTGTTTCTGGTGGCATGACAAAGCCCATTACTTTCATTTTTTGAACTTAAAACGCTTCAACATCAATAAGATTGCTCTTGGAGCTCCCTGGTATAATGTGTCTAGCTTTGTCGTCTACCCAGCCAGTGGTAGACATGAAATAAAAGTTAAGATGGTAGAAAAAATGTTTACCATGCTGCAAAATCATGGACAAATTACAGGTAATTACTTTTTAGATTGACAATTACAGACGTGAATGTTGAAAGTCAAGTTTTAAATAAATTATTCACAGACCTATAAATCTATATTTAAATGTGAGCCAGGTACTTCTGTGCTGTCTGAATATATGTTTGCAATAATCACACACAAAGGAGCAAGTAAATTATATAATCTTTGCTATTACTTTCTGTGAGTAATCATCAAGTACTTTCATTTTAAGGTAATAAATGATGTAATGTTTGTGAGGGAGGAACAGATGACATGTAAATGCGAACCTATTAGAGAGACATTTTTGTCTGAAAGAGGAGTGTTTTTGACTGAAAGAGTAGAATCAATCAAGTGCATGTTTCAGAAAGAAATAAGCGTTAAGAATAATAAACCATTGCATAACTACATTTAAAATTAAAACTTCAGAGCAGTGGGTCTCTACTGTGTGACTATATGTAATCAATACTTTTTAATAGTCATTTTCTGAATGTTAAGATGAAAATAAAATAATGATTACAAGCAAGAAGATCTGAGGGTAAAATTAAATCATAAGTTAGTAAGACTGTATTGATACTTGAGGAGTCTAGCCCTAAGTGACATTACAGTCTAGTTTAGAGAGTAGAAAATGCAATCAAATCGTAGATTACAAAAATGTCCATTTGTGACCCTGTGAAACCCCATGCAGCACCCCTGCCTAACTCTTTACATAGCTCACATTGGAAACATGATGATGTTCTTCATAAAATTGGGAAAGCTTTCTGTAGGGACAGGCTGCTGTGAGTTTGTTGGACTAAATTAGGTACCTGGAAAAAACGGGAATGTTCCAGGTAGAGGAGCTTGGTTCATAAAAATCCTTTTTTAGAAGATCCAAAGGGACTCACAAAAAAGGAGAATACATTGAAAGGAGAGAAAAATATATAAAAAAGAGTAGATCCCACACAACTCTTCAGAGAATCATGAGGACATTAGTCTACAATGTCTATATTTGACATACATTATGAAGTATTTAGAAGATTCCACTCCAACGTACTATATTGTAATCTGGATTGATACTATAAAAATTTATACACCAACGGCTCTAGTTGGCATTTGTACTTACCAATGTTGCACTCACATTTTACCTGTTCTTTTCCCTGTATTTCTTTCTATTTTCTTTTTATTTTCTGACTATACTAATGTTTAGGTGGTTATAATACATAACAATAAGTAAAAAAAAAAACCAAATCATTTGTGCAATGACATGGCAGGAAAATTCTGTTAGGTCATTCTTAATTAAAAAAAAAAAACACAAAACAGAAATGCTCTTTCAGAGGAAAAACACATCTCATACCTCAGCATGGTAGTAATGACATTTTAATTAGGTTCAGAATTGTGTTATAAAAAGATCAAACAGTAATATTCTTACACTAACCATATAGTTCATGACTCCCTTGAGTAACCCTAAACATGTAAACTCTCTCTCTCTCTCTCTCTCTCTCTCTCTCTCTCTCTCTCTCTCTCTCTCACACACACACACACACACACACACACAGTTCTTCAGAACTTCATATAGGAATCAGTGGGAGACTTTGTGTGACAAAAATGTGTGGGCATTCTCAGAGGGGTTTCATATTTTAGTCTCTTAATAACTGTAAGTTGTCCATGTTACCCAAACCCTCTGTGATACAATATCTTCATTGGAAAAATAAAGCCACTTGCTGAAATGGACTCTCAAGATTCTTCCTTCCATAATCACTCAATTAGAGATCTTTTGACCTGTGATTATAAGAAAGACTATCAATGAACTGATGCTGGGCTACAGCCATCCAAACCACCTCCTTCTGTTCATCTGAGCACCAGTATTGTAAAACAGCAATTGGGAAAATTTCCAATATATTGTATCCTCATGAACATACCTCTTTCCCTATCAGGATCTAATATGCTTTATATTTTAAAAGATTCCAAAGACTATTTTAGGAAATTGCTTGCATTACTTAGTTGCAGGCACCAAGAGTATACTATTATTTTCTTACTGTGATTATACACTTTAGAATAGGTTACCCAAGGCAGTTCTTTTTAAAAATCGGAATTGATGTGCACATCTGGTTAAAAGGTATTTTGCTTCATCTCTAAGTACTTAACTAACTTCTTGATTCGAAGGGATCAACACTGATTTCCAATATTTACCAGCAATTGTGGATGACTAGCAGTTAAAAAGCCATCAGCCTAGTCACATTTTTCAAAAACACTGTATCTTTCCAGATGGCCCTTCATTTGCCTAATGGACAGCCTAAGGGGATAAAAATGGCACCTGTTGTAGGAAGTCATCAGTATTAATAACAACTCAAAAATCAACCATTTTCTTGATGGCAAAAATCTAAACCTGTATTCATGATTTTTTTTTCAAGAATTAATTTACAATGATCACCATTGCATCATTCTGAAGTTTTGATCTCCCTCAAGTATTCTACATTTATTTTAAAAAATCAATGATAGGTAACAGAATAACTTCCACAATCATATACCTAATTTTGCATATTTTAAATTAAATATTTTGAAGAGCAACATGTATTTAATCATTCGTACCTCATAAAATGAATAGTTTTAAAGCTAGTTTTCATGTCAAATTAACCTGATATTCTCTTATGCTTTTGAAACTCTTATAGTTGCTGGGGGAATGAAAGTCTTTTTCACAAGGATGTGGTCTCTGATTAGATGTCATAGCCAAGTCTGGATAGCTTGACAACTATGCACACACTGGCAGGGGGTACATTGACTTAGTGAGCTATCAATAAAAGGGGAAGACATGAAGTTGAGGTACATATGGAGGATTTGGAGGAGAGGAAATGGGGTACAGTTATTTCACTGAATATATTTGCAATTTTTTTAAAACAAATGACATAAACTGATATGGCAACTCCACCCATTTTGATTCATCTTATATTGAGTTTAAGCCAGTACAACCCAACTGTTTGCTTTTTTCCCCAAGCAGCCTGTTTTTCTTTCCCTGAACTCTCAGAAAGAAAAATTAATTTGCCTATTCTATTTGCATTTAGTCTCTGTTTTCTTAATCTCTCTGATCATCATGATCATAAGTCAGGTCATAGATTCCCATCATTAAATGTTTATTATCTATTTCCATAATTTTGATGATTGGAAAGACTGCAGCTAAAATGTAAGGATGAGTAATTCACAGCAATGGGTTTTTCTGAAATCATTTTGTCCAGCCATCTATGGAGATAGTTGTTTATTAACTGCAGGGTCTAAGCAATAAAGTGCAATGTGTAGTCCTGACTGTACATTTATTATATCTTTACTATTTTTTTCATCTTTGAGGGATATATATATGTATATATATATATATATATACAATTACATAATAGTTGAAGCAAGGCTTCCTACCACTAATAAGCAAACCCACACTTATTAGTTTCTTTGATGTTTTTCAGTTATTGCTGTTTATTTTAATGAATTGATATACGAAAGGCATATTCCCAAATTTCCGTATTTCATAACAAAAAGGTATACTTCAAAAGTGTCATCCTATATAGTTCAAATGGTTCTGTTTATCCAGTTTGCTACTTATGGCAACTACTATTTCTTCACATAATTTTAAGATAACCAAGAAGCAAGCTTCAACAACATTTTTTTGCATATCATTATCTTAGTTGTAGCCCAAAGGGGGATGATGAAATTTCAGCAATCTCCATAGCTCATGGGGCAATTCAATAACATGAAGTGAAGTTTCATTTCTGGTCCAGGATTCATTATGATACTGACATCTACTCCAGCACCTTTTGTGATAAAGAATGAGAATAATTAGCAGTGGGAGATCTCACCAAATTTCACACATTAGGCAAACCCATAAGATCAAAAGCAACTTCACATAGTGACACAATTAAATGTACTGTGAAAGAAATTGAGGCTTTATGAATGTAATGTTCCAGTTTTGATATTTGCTTAAAATATGTAAGAAACGGTTTCAGGGTCTGCTTTTAAATAAGATGTTATGAAGAATTATGCATAAAGTGCAAAATTCAATAAAGTAAGAATCCGAATCTAACATTACACAAGTAAGAATGTGCCCAATTTGTTAAATCAAGGGAAAACCTTGTGTTGAAATTTTATTTTGTTAAACTTATAAATAGTAAATTCCAACGTAATTGACAAAGAGAGTTTGGCAAATTCCATAACTAATTTTTAGAAAATTCAGTAAAAGCCTTAAGTAGTGATATTTATGCCATTTCCCAAAAACCTTCATCTTTGCGAGGTTTGCAATACAATAAAAGAAAAAATGTTCCAAAGAGACCTGACCTTCTGACCTGAAGCTTCAGGATCTACACAACACAGGGAGCCAGCTGGATATCAGAGTCTTGTGGGAACCCCGTGTGGAATTTGTAGTGGACACCAGGTTAACCAGACCAAATGCTCGTTGCAATGAATAATTGCAAGTATAAATGTTTGGAGCAAGAATACACTGGGAATTGTTGGGTTGCACTGAAGATTTAATGACAGTATTTTCAACTCACCCTGCCCTTTTACCCTCATTTTTATTTTCTTTGTTTTTTTTCTTTCAAGTTTGTTTTATTTAGGAGGGAAAGGAGTGCAGAGGCAGGGAAAGAGTGGGACCAAGACACATGACGTGAAAAAACATTGACTAAATAAGTTAAAAATGATCAAAGGTAAATGCAAAACAAGCACACACATTCATGAACAAAGAAAAGGAATTTGTGAGATAGAATGTTACTTAAAATCATCCCCTGACCAAATAGACTCTATGATTCTCATGTCCATTTGGAAATTTAATTTTCTACCTTGGATGGACATTGCAATCTATTCACCTCATGAGGATTTTGGAGACTATATTTGCATGTTGTTCTGAACAGCAGACTAGCCTGCAGACAACTCCATAGAAAGAGTTGAGAGGCTAGAATAGCCATGTTCTGGGATCATTACAAAGATGACAATTGCTAAGAGGCTTTCAAATTTCTTACAGAAAGGAAACTGTCTGTCTGTCTGTCTATCTATCTATCTATCTATCTATCTATCTATCTGTCTGTCTATCTATTTATGTATCTATATCTACCTATTTATCTATCTATGTATTTATCTATCATTTATTCTTCAAGACAAATTAGGAGTATGGTTACTGGATGATATTTATAAATTTATAAGATTTTTTAAAATTGCTTAAGTGTAATCTTGTTAACATTGATACATAAAATCATAAAATTTGATCAAATCCTGATTCTGTTGTTTAATTCTCTAGCATAAAATATGTAAGAATCAAATAGCATATGATAGTAAACATTATGATCATGTTATAAAATATACAGCACTGAGATTTCTTATTTACATTCTAAGGTAAGACTTGCATAGGATAATCTATTTAAAGATTTTGTATATCATTTTGTTCACAATAAATTCTCACTGTGTGCCATATAATGATTTATGTAATACACAGACATAAACAACTATGAAAATTTGGCCTACATATATTATGATAGAGTCAAATAAGCATTTATAATTTTATTTGTATACATGTTTATTTAGATGGTGTGGCACAAAAGTCTCCTTTTTCATCTAATTTTCAGTGTTTAAAGAACAACAATATGGAAGGATTTTCTTTCCCAATTGTCTTTTTAAAAATTGTGCATATGATGTATGTGTTACTGTGTAATGTCTTTCTACACCTATAATTTCATAGTAATGAAACTAAAGTTTAGTTTATCTACCAACTTAGCTACTTTTTAAAATTTAACTTTTTTTGTACTGAAAACACAAGAATTTCTTTCTTTTCTGTTAAAGATAAATTTATTCATTTATTTTACCCCTCTCTTTCTTCTCATTACCTCTCCTTACTGATCTCCATCCTCTTCTCTTCTGTTTCTTTCTGTTCAGAAAGGATCAGACTTTCCGTGGGTTTCAAAAAACCAGGCATATCAAGTTGAGTTAGGTCTAAGTTCCTCTTATCATATTAAGAAGGCAATAGCTCTTATTGTTAAGGCAATCCAGTGTGAGGAATACATTCCAAAAGGCAGGTTAAAATATCAGGAACAGGCCTTCCTCCCACTGCTAAGAGTCCCACAAGTAGAGCATGCTAGACAACTGTCACACATATATTGAGGGCATAGGTCTGTCCTATGCAGGCTCCTTAGCTGTTGGTCCAATATCTGTAAGCTCCTATGAGGCCAAGTTAGTTTTTTATCTGAGTTCCCTTGTGATGACCTTGACAGCCCCGACTTGTCCAATGTACATTTCTTCCTCCCTCTCTTGAATCTCTGCCTGTCCTTCCACTAGTTACTGGACAAAGGCTCTCTGATGACATTTAGGGTAGTACTCCTTTCTTATAGCTACACTGTAATATATAAGACAAGACATTGACACGTGTGGTTGTAACTGTGTAGCAGAACACCACAACTTCTTACTCATTGCTAACTCCAATGTCAGTGCTAATGATTTCCTCTTCTATTCTCAACTCTCTTCAGTTGCTGGAAACCATTTTTATATATCCAACTTCTATAAGATATACTTCATAAGTTCTCTCATATGAATGAAAACACATAGCATATTCTTTCTATTCATGTTTTATTATACTTGGCATACTGACTCTCATTTCCTCAATACTTTGGAAAATTATATGAAATCAGGTTTTTATGGTAGAACATGATTTCATTGTGTGTATGTTTCATGCCTTATATATGGATTTATCATCTTTGAACTGTCCCATGGGTTCTGAAAGGAAAGAAACAATAAATAAGCTCTTTACAAATACACTCACGGATGGGATCTGAGTCATTTTTTGATTTTGTTTGTAATATTTTGAGAAATATTGTTTTCTATAATGGCTATACCAGTTCTGAACTGGTGAGATGGCATAGCGTGTAAAGGTGCTTGGTCCTGAGTCCAATGACCTATATGCTTGAGCTCTGCAACCAATCTAGTTGAAGCAGAGCATTGACCCCTACAAGTTCTGTACTGACTTCCACATGCTCAGCATCTCTCTCTCTCCCTCTCCCTCTCCCTCTCCCTCTCTCTCTCTCTCTCTCTCTCTCTCTCTCTCTCTCTCTCTCTCTGTGTCTCTTTCTCTCTCTCCCACACACACACATGAAGAGAGATCAATGAATGTGATAACTCTCATTTACATAATCAGTGTATTTATCATGTTTTCCCTTTCTCTACACCATCACCTCACTAAAAATTAAATATACAGTAGGTACTCACTAAATACTGTACTTTCTTTTCTTATTAGGATACTAGCTGTTCTAATTCTAATAATAGTTTTGATTTACCTTTTTATGGGTGATTTTATATTCTCTTATTAAACTCGAATCAACAGTTTTTGTAGACAAAAACAAACAAGGCATATGAATAGTACTTGCTTTCCAAAAGAAAAAGTACTACTTTTATAAAATCATTTAAAAATAAAATAGGATAAAATAATTTCTCATTGCTAGCCCTACCCACTCGTGGCTGCAGCACTAAGGAGAGGTAGCACTTCACCTTGCCTAGACAATACAGTAGAGCTGACTCTGTTGGCAAATGGCATGGGTAAGCTGGCCTCAAGGGCATGAGAGCAGGATAGAAGGCTTTTCCCTATAACATCTGCCATGTGGTGGCATTAGTAATAAGGAAAAAAATCCCTCCCCCACACCCCTTGCCACCTGCCGTAGGTGGGTGAGATGGTCTTAGAAATTTGAGAGTGAGAAAGTTGACCCTTGCTCTCACCAGCTTCATCATTTAAGGGTGGGTGGGTCTTGCATCTCACTTGGGTAACATAGTAGAGCTGGCCCTGGAGTTGAAGGTGCTAGACAGCTAGTCCTGCCCCCTAAACTAGCCAGAGCAGTGCTAGGGAACGTGTCCTGGTGGTGAGGTTGTGAGACAGCTGAGAAGCTGACCAACTCAGCTAACACCCAGGCCCTGATCTTGGGCAATGAGTTTGCCCACTCAGCATCTACCCTATCCATGACCTGTAGAGCATGTGCATTGGTTCCACAAATCCAAAGTTTCAGGATCCCTATAACATAGTGCAGCAACAGGATATCCAAGAGGAGTACCAGAAAGAATCCAGTATGGTAGTGTAAGAGAAGCCAGAAGGGTCAGACTAGACCAGTGACTCATTGTGATAAACATTTGCGGGTAAAAATGTATGGACTAAAGTGTAACTGTGTGATGCACTGTAGCACACTACAGCTTGCACAATGAGCTATTTCAATATTTTATCTTATTGCGGGGATAGAGATTTCAAGGGCAGAGTGCTGACACAAAGGAACACAGAGATGAGTGGGATTGGGGTACATGGTGTGAAATTAGTAAAAAATCAACAAAAAGTTAAATACTAGAAAATAACTTCTTTATGGTTTTATAAGTCTGAAGCAACATGATTAGATATACACAGTTTTGTTTCTTTTTGTGTAGATATGCATGTGATCAAGTGAATGTAAACATTTGCTTATGTGTGCACCTGTACATTTTCGTATGTGTTGAGTCCTTGTGGACATGTACTATCTTCTTCAATTGTGGACCACTTAGTTGATTAGGCATGGTGTATTGATGATGCCAGAACTTAATGCTTCCTGCTAGTTAAGTTAGACAGCTTGCCCAGTGGGTCCCCTGTCTGTGCCTCCTGACTGTCGGGATTACAGACAGCCACCATGCTTTCTAGGCATTATTTTTTTTTTCTGGAGAAATAAATTCTGGTTGTCACATTTGTACTGCATAGGTTTCATTTATGAAGTAATCACTCCAGCCTATGATTTTTATTTTTTAACTAATTAGGAGCTAATGAGAAAACATCTGTGTGACAATAAAATATAAATTTTTCTAAATGAACTAAAGAATGCATTAAGTTTCATCAATATCATAGGATAATCAGTTATGAAGACTATTATTTTTATCGAGCAAGGTTGAATAGAGATTTTTCAAAGATATCATACATGATTGCTAAGAATTTCAAGTAAAATGTGCTTGCATATGTTCCATAATTGATGAACATTGATAAGTTTGAATTGACAAGAAAATAGCAACCTTTTTAATACATTCTGATATCTAAATGTATAGTAATAAATCTGAACTTATATTTTAACCCCCTCAGTTTTATTTTATTTTTTCTAATATTCTGCTAGCCAAGGGCCTAAAGACATTTTCCTCTGCTATGTCTTCATTCCCAACATTTGTTTAGCGGATAATCAGCAAATATATACTTAAAACGGAAAACATAAAAACTAATCATTCTATATTACTGAGGATTTAATATTTTAAAAACATACAACAATTCTGAGAATCTTCTATAGAACATGTGCAGAGGAAAATATTTTCTAAACATGGGGAATATGGAGTATTATCTGAAGATTATGTTTTTGGCTCAGTAGTTTACAATTCAATAGCTAAGCTAAACAATTAGTAAAAGTAGTCTAGGCATACAGCATAGAAAATGTAGCTCATTATAAACACTAGTGAATGATGAAACTTGGTTAGTTCTGGAGAATCAAGAATTATCATTGACCTTGGTGATTAAAAGGGGGTTGTGCAAATAGATATTTTCCAAAATTCACATAGGAGCTGACAGGAGAGCAGGATGGAGAAGGAGAAAGAGACACAAAGAGATAGTGTGTGTGAGAGAGAAACAGAAAGACTTTACACTGTTTTGTTTTTTTTAGAAATGAATAGAGAATGAGAGTACAGAAGGAGAGACTGATCTGTATGGTTTGTATGGACAAGTTTAGGATTCTAGTTCAGCTCAATGCCTTAATGAATACTTTAATAGATAATGATGATGGGAAAGTGGAGAATGAAGAGGTGAAAGGCTAAGTACTTAAGAGTCATTTTAATAAAGAATGAATTTTCATATTAGCACCATATCGAATGGGATGCTGTTGTAAAGCTCATTACAATGCTGCCAATGAGCAGATAATTTGCTGGTAAATGTGATAATTTGATCTACATGTAATTGTGGGTGATAAATCTTAAGTAGGTGATAATTTTACTTTCTGACATCAATATTTGAATTTAACATGAACTATGAATATCACCATCTATATTTTAGTCCTGATATACTCCAAAGTAGCATGATCTTTCCTACTATGCATTGAACACCAAGTAGGGTCTGTCAGATGTAGACACAGGTTTAGTGAAAGATATATTATTTTAAGTGCTTCACTAGTTTCATTTGGTATTTTATCCGTCTTAGTAGAAGAAAATTTGAAAGCCATAAGAAAACCTGGTTTGGCTAAAGAAGTATAACAAACATTGACACAGATAACAATATAGGTCAAAATGTAAGACAGAAAGAAGTGAAATCATGCACAGACTGTCGACTGCTGGAGGACTTAATAAACATCATTTGTTTGATGAATGGAAAGCAACAAAACAGAGCTTTAAACTTGATAGAAAGAAATACTTGGGTATAGTATACTTTGTTCTGTAGGTTATTTATGGTAGATTTAAAAGAGTCAAGTGACTGTTAAAACCGAGTTGCAGAAAACTGTTCATTCCTCATAGATCTCAGAGAAAGGTCCTCCAGATAATCACAGTTCAGCTAGCAGATGAAAGTCTACTCAACTTGTGCAAGCCAGAGCAAAAGAACATGCTCAAGGCCAGGACTTTTCCTCATAGCATCAAGTATGAGAATCCAGCATTTTGAATGGTCAGTAATTTGAATGAATGGAAAAACATAACTATATATAAAGTTAGTTATCCATATTTCTTCTGTCTGCCATAGCAGGCATTATTAGTAATAGAATTCTCTAGGTAAAGGGACATTTCTTGTATTTCTTCTGATCACTATTATTAGCAGGGCTAATGGAAATATATTTTTTCAAGTGGTAGCCAAGAATCAACTTTCATGATCCTACCTAGTTGTGACTACTACTTCCAGCATATATAACCTAATCACAGCTTCATCACCTTGAAATTGGAGTGGCATGCTCCCCATTAGGATTTGGTGGGCACGAGGGGATTATAGAAGATTAAAACAATGCAATAGGAGTGTACTTTGTCTAGATGTAGTCACCATGTCTAAAATTTTCAGTCTCAGTACTGTATACATAATAAATAAATAAATATCTTTTTTGTTTAAAAACAAACACATTTCTTGCACTGCTACACACACATCTTTAGTACATATTTAAAGTTAATGAAGAAAAAGGACGTATACTCTAAAACATATATATATATATGTATATATATATACATATATATATATGAGAAAGAGTTTTAAAAGCCAGAAGTCACTTTTAAAATCAAATTCCTAGTTGAAGAATGATAATAAAACAAAACAAACAAGCAGCAGGTGTAAATTTCACATGTAAGATTATGACATTACTCTATCCCCAAATGTGGTGATGGTATATCAAGTGCCTTCTCATCAGTCCTGCTCCTTATTCCCTATAGCCTGGAATGATATTATTACTAGTTCTCTATAATAGTCAGATCTAGAAATCTGCAGACATTATGTTTACCTGACATTTTAAAAAAATTTTAATGGTTTCCTTATCCTGGTATAATTATTATAAAACATTTGCATCAACTTTTTTTTTAACAAATCACATACTTTTTAAACTATAACATTCAGGTTAATGTAACATGTACAGTATACATATTTGAACTGGAACTACTACTGCTAATAAAATTTCAGAAAAAATAGACTCACTAAAATAAGGGAGATTTAAAATTACACTTTGCATCCTGTTAATTTATCATATGTAATAAAAACAAACCATAGGTAGGAGGTCATAATTCTAGAAAATACCTCTGTGTTATAGTAAACTTAATTATATAGCATGCCATAAAATGACAGTAATATTGCAGAGGAAAAGTAGCAATTTCAGATATGCAATAACTTTTTTACAAGGATAGAAATTATATCAAGTGCATATACCTATTCAATATAATACTGTTTTCCAGTATTATAAGAGTCAGTAGGATTCACAGTCAAGGGGAGGAAAATATTTAACTAAGCTTAAATCTACTCAGCACAGAAAAGGCTTCCTAAGAAAGTAATTTCATATAAGTATGTTCATTTCTGAATACTTAATGAATACCTCATGTATAAATTGACACTGAGATTTTTGTACACATATGACATATAACTTCAATCAAAGCCGTGATTGATGGAAAGGTTCTTGGTTTGTAAATGGGCTTAGAAATGCTCTTACCTTACCTGAACTTCATGTGGATCATATTCAATGACTTTATAAAAAAGGATAAAAAAAACAAACCCAAGAAGTTAGTGAAATAGAGTGCACTCTTTAGGGAAGAGGTTGAAACATTTTCTTTAAAAGTTCTGAAGATTACCATTGGCTTTTTGGCTCAGAAACAAAGAATCAAACAACCACCACCAACAACAACAACAAAACTATTGCTAACTTCCTGTCTTCTGTGGTTATATCTTTAAAGTTAAAGGAAGTTAACACTATATATTTTAGTATGTTGAAAATAAATTTCTTGCTTACTTTATGATTAGTGCTTCATAAAATTAGTGCTTCATTTTGACTCTTTTTGTGGATCAGAGATTTGTTTCTAAAGGTTCAAAAGTTTTTAGTTTTTTCATACAAACCTTGGGTAGAATGATGGAAATGACATTGATTTTATGGGATTAAGAAAAGCTTCTAAAACTGAATCTTTTTCTTCATCAGTAAAGTTAGTGTGTTGATACACACTATTTCCTTAATGCTATACAGGATATAAATAATGCATGAAAATTTTCTATTTCATTATGAAGCACATGCCAAGTAGTTAACATGTTGTTAACTATTTTTATTACCTTGTCATGTATATCATGTGTATTTATTATTATTAAACTGGAATTTTACTTTTAGTTTCTTATTGATCTTTGGCAAGTCACATCCTTGAGGTTAATGATGTTATTCCTTAATTTCATCAACCATAGTCTTCAAATCCTCTTGAAAAAGATGTATGATTTTATACAACCAACTCAGCTTATTTACCAAGTAAACTGGAAGAAGCGTATAGTCTTAACTACTTAAAATCCAGAGGAAGGAGAATAGTTTGAGCCCAGGATTGTAAGTATAGGTAGCAGCATATAATAAGACTTCACGTAAAAATTTAATTATGAAAAATAAATTAAAAGAGAATTAAAGTAGTGTTCCAGGATACAAAAAGTATATATAGTCATGGTCTGAAAAGAATTTAATTTATCAAGTAAAAATTTTGTCTCCAAGCTAGAGACAAAAATTGGTACACTATAGACTAAGGATTTTGAATGGAAGGGGTGTCATGAAAAGGAAAGTCAGACTAAAGAGTTGACTGAGTGGTTAAGATTATCTGTTGCTTTTGAAGACAACTTATATTTGATTCTCACAAACGTAACTGCTCACATTGTCTGGCACTCCACTCCCACGTGATTGGATGCTCTCTCTTCTGACTTCCATAGGCACTAAGCACACTTATAGGGCATATATATGTATGTATATACAAATATATATATATATACATATATATATTCAAAACTCTCATACAAGGGCTGAGATGACAGATCAGTGGAGGGTTTATTATGTAAACATGATGATGTAATGTCAGAACCTCAGTGCCTACATAAAGTGTTATGTGTGATGTGCATTTGTAATTCCAGTGCTGGGAGGCAGAGACAGGAGGTTTCTGGAGACACACTAGCTACCTATTTTAGCATGAATAGCAAATTCCAGGTTCAATGCCAGATTCTGTCTCAATAGTAAAATGTGGAAATGATAGAAAGACACTTGACATCCAACTTTGGCCCCCTTAGGTGCACTCACTGTCATCTAAATGCATAAAACATGTGAGTTCTCACCCTCAATAATTAAACCAAATATATTTAGAAGAAAAACAAAGGAAAAAGGCTAATAATTTCCCCATTATTAGTATTATTAAGAAGTATTGATGATGGATCCTCAAACCGCAAAATTCATGCTTTATCACAGAGCTGTATTTCCAGCCGAGCATTTACTTTTTATTTTGAGACAAAATATTGCCGTGTTGTCAAGGCAGGGCTTGAACTGATATCTTCCCATGTCAGCCTCCAAAGTAGTTCTGGAATGTATATCTACAAGATGAGGCCTGAATTAACTGTAAACTTTACTAGATCAATAAATACCCTTAAAGATGTGTGTGGTGGACGTGTCTCATGCTAACAGCATCATTGATATAATATTTCAATCTGCTGAAGAAAAACTCAAGCACATGCTGGTTATTAATGATGAGCATTCTTATTTGCTGTATCTCAAAACCTTAAGTAAATTACTGGATAAGTAAAAAATAAAAGATTCAAAGATTCTGTATCTTTCATTTGGAATCTATTGGAATGAAATCTGAACGTTCACTGGTTTGTCCCTCTCAGCAATGTCTGAGAAGGCTTAAAGGAATGAGATTAGCATACTGCTCTTTTTCCTTTCCTTTATCATATTCAACTGCATTTTCCTGTGTCTACCTCTTTCCTTTCTTCCTCATTTTTTGTAGACGGCCATGTGCCTTTCTACATATGTATTCTCTGATGGATTGTTTTATTTTCTTTCTCAACAAATATCTGTACTGCAGTTTCTTTAGGGTCTACAAACTTTACAGGGAAAAATTTGTTTCCTCAGCTATATTGCTCAGTGGATTAATAGCTTATAAATAAACCCGATGCTCTGAGTTTGATTCTTGGGACACACAGGTAGAAGGAGAGAATCAACTCTTATTACACTTATTACTCTTATTGCACTCTGTTTTACACATTTGTGCTATGGTATGTATAGGTGAACACCTCTCTCTCTCTCTCTCTCTCTCTCTCTCTCACACACACACACACACACACACACTGTAAAACAATAAATTTGAATTGAATTAAAAACTATAATTCTAAGAGTCTTGATTTCCCCCCCTTGGTTGCTCTCAGTATGATAATATTATAGCAAGCAATAAGACAATGAATAACTTGAAAAATAGAGCTAGTATTCTCATAGAATTATGTATACCTTTGGAAATATTTTCAGCTATTTATTCACTGGCTACATAAGGCATATATTGAGAAGCTAAAAGAGAAAAGATAGCATGTTTTTTGACAGTTGCAAAATATGACAGGTTATCTTAAGAACAACTTGAAAATTAAGGTTGTCCACATGCCTTTAACAATATGAGATACTCCCCAGGTATTTGACTTTATGTTTAAAACAACTCTGAAAAAAAGAGTAGTGTCATCCATCTTATAAAAACGTGAGAAACTAATTCAGGGTAAAACCTACATTTAATAATAAATACATAGGCATTAATACCTATATTAAAGTTATAAAAGTGACTGTGAAAACTCTGGGGCCAGTGAGATCAGGCCTTACACCTCTACATCCAACTTTGCTAGCATCACATATACACAGCCCCTGCTAACTATACCAGCAAGAGTTACAATGTAAAGAAAGATAAATCCACACACATAGTATTTTAGCCATAAAATTATTTTTTATTTTATGCAAGGGGAATCCCAGTATTCACACATAAACAGAAGTCAGAGATATCTTAATGATTTATTCTAAGGCATATGTGTTGTTTTCAAATTAAAGGGATATCTATTATCAACTGAACTGAGGGGAAAAACATGTTGCAAGAGTTCATTATTTTTTCTTCATTTGCAACCATTGTCCCTGATCAGGTACAGCAGCACAGATGGTGTTGTGGTAAAGACACATAACACTGTCAGGAGCTATAACATATGGCACAAATCTGGCATTCTGGGCTCCCGTACAGTTCAAGGTTAATGTACAAACTTGTTGCTTTTCTGCCACTCAATTAACTTCTCTCCTCTGACTGTACATTAAAACATTAAGACTTTTAATGAGATATTTTTAACATGCCTGGTTGTTTTACTTCTCTTCCATGAACTTTGATCTATCAGAACTAAAGATACTGTGAAGTACTTTAGTACATCCTGTTTTCACAAGTGTATTCTTAAAAGTTATCCAATTAAAAACTAAATTCTACTTAAGTGAACTAGGAAAGTTAGAAACTGAATGAAGGAATAATGTGCTTGCAAAATCTAAGCTATTCCTCCTCCATTAATATGTATAGTTTCTTACATAAATATTGTTTATTTAAAACAGAAATATGAATATAATTATTATGTCAATGAATTATAGGTTCATACATATATACATGCATATATGTATTATAAATACATATGTGTGTATAAATATTCATTTGTGAAATTTATAAATTAAAAATTTATTAACATATAATATGCTCAAACATGACAAAAGGAGAACATATTCCAATATATCTGTAAAAACAGAATCAGGAAATATTTGCTATATCCTAAAATAGGTAGAAATAAAACTAAAACTTTATTTCCTCAATTCTTGCCTTTGTTTTCAAGAATTTATGTCTTATTTCTGTCTTCATCTTCAACCAGATGTTTCTTCTATAGGTGTGGAAGTGAATAACTATGAGTGATCTCAAAGGCACAGAAGCTATTAGAGAAATTATATAGTTTTGAATATAAAATATATTTAACATACTGCCTAGCTAATATTGATTGTTATATTTTGTATAGAAAGACCCAATCACTTTTCTCTTTTGGATAGATAAAATAGAACTAAATAAAAAGAATATATTTGATTTTTAAAATAAGTAGTTTTTGGATAAAAGAAAGTTAGTTGTCTTTAGTAATGTGGCTTTAGATTAGAAAAAATACTGAAATACAAAGATAAATGTATATTAAAAAGCCATTGCCTTATTTTGTTTTTATAAAACAACTTTTAAAATACCATGAGAACAAGATAGACTACTAGACAGACACACTGCATCTCCAATTCAGTTTCTCAATGGAATCAACAAACTCCCCTGTGATATTTCAATGAGAACACAGTGAATATGAAGTTTATAATGGCAAATCAGTCTCCAGAAATACTCTAAGTAGCAAGAAAAATAAGAACAAATGTAATAATTTGAAATTAAGAAGTTTTCATCAGTATACCAAACAAATTTTGTGGAAGTATCAATAATAGTTATTTTATAGGACATAAAACTAAAATCAATAATATTGCAAATTTATATGACTGCCAATAAACTTATATGATATTAGTACATATTATTGAGTTACTGTACTGACAAGCACAAGGCTTTCTTTTACAGTTGAAACATTGAAACCAAGGCTTAATTACATATTCAAGGTTTGATCCTAATGATTATTTCTGTGGAATACATTTTAGACTCCATTTTCTCTCAAAGGCAGAATGTTCTTTCAAGAGAAACCATTCTTTCCTCATAAGGGTTTGCTTTTCCAGTTTCAGTTTAGAAATCTTTATAGCAAAGCTAAGCAAATTGTCTTTCTCAGGGTGTTAGGGTATGAAATGTGCTACACACTTATTTTTTTTATTCTTTTTTAAAAATCAATATCAAATTTTATATAAAAAGCAAAACATCCAGTATAGCTAAAAAATACAGTAATAAAACTTCTCTTTTTTCTAAAATACATGAAACATAAAAAGTAAAATCTAAAGCTCCCCAAGCCAGGTTAGGCTCAGCTACAGATGAAGAAAGCATGGTAGCATGCACTATGGCCACCACAAATTCCTACTATGCAACCCTTCTACAGTCAAAAGAGAAGTTTTGTTTTGTTTTTTTGTGTGTGCACATGCGTGCGTGTGTGTGTGTATGTGTGTGTGTTTTAAATCACTATATTCACCCATCATCTTTCTTTTTTTTTTTTTTTTTTTTTTTTTTTTTTTTTTTTTTTTTTTTTTTTTTTTTTTTTTTTTTTTTTTTTTTTTTTTTTTTTTTTTTTTTTTTTTTTTTTTTTTTTTTTTTTTTTTTTTTTTTTTTTTTTTTTTTAGAAATATTGTTTTAATCAAGATTTTTTTTCCTTTATTTTGTATTTATTAAAAAAAAACACACAGTAAAAAGAATTTAAAATGTGGAAGAGTTAACAATAACTATATAGAGGATAAGAATGATAAGCATGGCTTATCAAGGGTAGACATACAAATAAGATTGCTACACCTATATTTTCTTTGTGTTCATCTTTCCCTCTGAATTTTTTTTTTTTTT